>BLKR01004759.1:0-79824 GCA_011170035.1 Teleogryllus occipitalis | reverse complement strand
AGTAGTTTTTGAGTTTAATTGGTTCCAGTTTAATTGGTTCCAACAGACGGACAAACAACTATTGATTTGATGTGATTAGTTTTAGTAATGGAATGAGAAAGTTGGAAAATTATTTAAACGCTGAAAATTCAAAAATCACAGACAGACACTTGATCCATGGGCGAGTTTCTCCGGTGCACCGATTTTTGCTCGTTCTGCACACCACCAGTTTGCGTCACGAACCACGTGACCACAGCACGGGCACCTCGTTTGAAAAGCCAGCCCAGACGCTGGCCGCCATGTTGCATGAAGAACGAGTAGTGTTGAGAAACATTTTGAAAGTGGTACAGAATACCATTTTTCAACGGTAAGTCACCAAGATTAACGCGATGAAGGTGTACAACATGCAATATTTAAAAGAAATGCTTCATAAATCTGTTTGAATGTTTTGTAACGATGTGATAATTTTGGTATGTGGCTGCATTTAAAATTCCCGCTAATATTGTGACGCAAACTGGTAATTGAAGTTCATTGGCGGAAGTCGAATACAATGTGCAAGAGCCCCCCCCCCCCCCGACTTGACCTGTGATAATTCAAGTTGCAAAAATTTCACACCAACACAATTACCTTTTCATGTTCATATTAATCGTTTTATATTCATTTACTCCACTTCCTCGAACTGAGAGATTTTTGAACGCGTTCCTACTCGCGAAATACGCATTTTCCCTGTGTCAGCATAGCGTGTGTTGGCACACCAATGACGGTGTCTCAACACATTTCCGATAACAGTTGTCACCAAGGACGATGTCCTTAACACAACGAAGACATGATTGCCTTTTGCACTTTTCCGGCCGCAGAGGCCGAAGCAGCTGCAACGGCGAAGTCATGCTGGCCATCGTGACCAACTACTTGATAGGAGGTGAGTCTAGAAAGGTCATCAATGGCCTTCGTCCTCTCCCCATAATTACCGTTAAGTTACAACTTCTCTTCCGGAAGAGAGATAATTTATCACGTTTACTTTTCTTAGCAAGGGTAAGATATTATCAAATATTTTCGAAAAGTAATATGAATTATTTGAATTAAAACGCGAAAACGAACTTTCTTTCTTTCGGTTGGTTTCAGTGAATTATTAACTACACATCTGACATATTAAAATCAATTACCTGTAGTAAATGTTTTGCAATATTTTGTTAAGTGGGTACTAATAAAAGCAGTGGGGCTTGCTCTTTCAGATTCTGAGTGTTTGTAAAGGTATTTCACTACAATGAGCAAAAATGTTCGTATTTTTATCTCAGTGAATATTAATTTACCGCCATACCTTTACCGATACACAGAAGGTATTACAAATACTTATTAAATCTATATATATAAAAGAAAGTCGTGTTAGTTACACTATTTATAACTCAAGAACGGCTGTACCGATTTGGCTGAAAATTGGTGAGCAGGAAGCTTAGAGCCAGGAGACGGACATAGGATACGGTTTATCCCGTTCGACAGCGTTCCTGTGTGAGAACGCACGTTTTTGCACGTTTTCGCACTTTTCGCGTGATTTCGCATGTTAGCGGTCATTGTTGCCTGTTGTAACCCATTGTTGTAACGCCGCACTGATAACAGAAGGCGATAATGATAGCCGCCTTTCGTTCGCCGTTATATCTATATATAGTCGTGTTAGTTACACTATTTATAACTCAAGAACGGCTGTACCGATTTGGTGAGCAGGAAGCTTAGAGCCAGGAGACGGGCATAGGATACTGTTTATCCCGTTCGACAGCGTTCCTGTGTGAGAACGCACGTTTTTGCACGTACGCAGTGCAACAAGGATAGTACAGTTTCTCACAGTGAGTGCGACGCGAGAAAAAGATGGGACCGGCTGTTAAGGCGGAACAGAGTTCGCCGGGTCAGCTTGTAGCAACTAAAAGGAAAATGCATAAACACAAATTATTTATTTCCAGGCCGAATCTTATCTGACATCAGAATCTATTTTGAAAACACTTTTAGAAGTACCCTGAATAAATGTATATCCTTATTTTCATTTTGATATTTACGTATCACTTAAATAATAAACTTTTGATACGATGTTAAAAAAAATCTGTTATCCTACACTAAATTTATTGCTAGGTTTGGACTTCAATTACGTTTTTATTATATATATATATATATATATATATATATATATATATATATATATATATATATATATATATATATATATATATATATATATGAAGAAAATCGTTGCATCATAGAGACCTACATTTCTTCAAACTTTATACCCATATGTTTGTTTTAAGAGGTTAATTCTATGTTGTGATGTGCTACGTTTTTCTATTATTATTGTTATTTTTGTTTATATTATTATTAACTACATTTATTTTGCATTTTTACTATAATTTAGATATCATTATTTTGTATCAATTATTTTTATAAAAAATTGAACTTACGCGATTCCATTGTAGAGTTAATGTCGATTAATTAAGTGAATGTGTTTTCCATGAATAAATTGTGTCATATTATATTACGTAGGTTAAAAACGTTAGACATTCTTAGGTGTCGATATAATGCTCGTTACCTATTACTAAAAGAATTCACTCTTTGAAATGAATCTCATGCTCAAAATTAGGTCAAAAAATTAATTGCTAATTGTGTAAAAATGACATGACACTGCACAGATATTAAAGACGAATTCCTGGAAAAAGTTATTTGCAGATTAGGTTAGTTGCTTCTAGGCAATATGAGGTATTTTCTTTCTTTACGTAAATTACCTGTAATTTTCTTGTAAAATTTGAAAGTTTCTCATGAACGTTTTATTACACTCATTTATAGTCTAGGAAAATGGTAATTCTCTACCAAACATAATTGTATAAAGTAAACATTTTTCTTAAAGGAATGAATATATTGATTCTAACTATTATCTTCCTGTTTTTCAAATTAATACAATCGTTGCATAAATATGCAACGATAAGTATCTTCTAAGTATAAGTTTGATTGTCAATTAGGCAGTTTGAGTTCTTATTAGCTAGGGGCTTATCTGCCAGCCATTGTCATTGTCTCTGCAGAGACGTGTCCGAATGTCCTAGGGCTCAAGTCCGGACGATTGCAGGACATTTTCAACACTAGCTAGAGAGCTAGGTCGAATTCATTCGCTGAGGAGGCTTCTAGCAGTCGCCTGCTGTGAGCGGTAGTTTTCCGCTGTTTCTCTGACGACACGAGACGAATGACGGAGCAGTACCCCAACAAACGGGGCATGTCCTCCGCGCGATCTTTCCTTCCTATATCTTGTCCAATCCTCGCTTATACACCCACACACTTACTTGCAGAGCACATGTCGGGATACCGACCAATACCACGCATGTCAGGATGCCGAACAATCAGAGCTTAGATCTTGTTCCGGTGGGGACGGTGCCCCGATGGGAGAAATATCTGGAGGGAGAACTTCTGCCGGAAGCTGACGTGTAGGTCGGCTCCGGATCTCAGCATCCTGCGTGGGAAGAATCACCGCCACCTTCCGGAATAAAACATTCACTACACTAATGGGACTAATGACCATAGCAGTTGAGTGCCTGGAAACATTCAACCATGCCATCAAAGCTGTTGAGTTCTTTTTGAGAAATTAAATATGAAACATAATGTCTGGTCTCAGAAAATGCATCACTACACTCGTAAAGTCTCAGTAGTTGACTAGGTAAATGGGTACTGCTACGCAATGGTCAGCTTATGCAAATATTGAGATGTTAGAAAGTAGCACAATCGATATTACTTTCAGGTATGTTTGTGTTGCTTGTTCTCTATTACACAGCCCTGTGAACACCTTGAAGAGCCTGCCATCAACTTTATCAATCAGATTCCATCAAGAATTGCCTGTGATTCGGTGTCTAATGAAACCGACGAATCCTTGATCAAACTAGCATTCAGCCTCTTGTGCTCCGTAGCACAGCGTTGGGCTGACGTAACGCAAGGCCACCTACTTACCTTTCTACTCTGCCTTCGGTCGCCGCCAATTTGCAGGTGGCGTCTTGTGAGAGGCAGAGCGGCAGCCGCGCCATCATCACCGCCAAAACCGCCATTACGCCAAGCGAGACTCATCACAACACCATTAACTTCGGCTCCTGAGATGAAGGTCGTGGCTGACACAGTAGTTGCCGTGTCTCTGAAAGCGGTGGATTTCTTTCTAAGAATCAGCCCGAAAAAATAATTATTTTCAATACTACTAACTACTAATTGCGGTTGAAATTTTCTCTTACTAAATTATTATTTTGCTATTGATATCAGCTCGCCTCTCGAAACTTATACATGAAAAGAAACGGATCAAATTGTAGAAACTCTAAGATAATTTAAAATTGTTTTGAAGTGTTCATGTCATAGGATTTAATATTTTATGATATGAGAATTATATTTTCTCCGTGAATTTAACGTTCAACTCTATCATAACGTTCCATGTTCGACTTATCTTTGATGCACTTTCAAAATTTGAAAATAGTTTAAAAATTCGCTTTAAACTGAATTGAAATGAATTGTGAAGTTGATTTCCATTGAATTGAACCTTTCGAAATTAACTTTTGACGCAATATATTATGTACTACCTCTGGACACGCGAACAATTATCAAAACTTGATAAGAGAAAATTCTCTCTAAACACCTTATTCTTCCCGTTTTCACAATGTTTCCTTAAAGTGATGATATTATCTAAGAGAAAATGTTTCATTACCGTACCATACGTCACCTAAGTCGCGATCACTTAAAAAATATCTGCAAATCACGAGAAGGCCAAGTGGCAAATTTTTCTTGAATTTGTCGATGCAGCCGATTGTCAGTTGCAGCTGATTGGCACTATTTGTAACTCGCATGTTGGTAACATTAATTAGAAATCCTGGTGAAGTATATTATTTCCTAACAGAACTAATTAAATCTGATCCAAGTTCCTTTAAAAGGGAACTGACTAAAACAAGCCGGTTTTGGTTAGGGGTCCTTGAAATGGAAAATTATTAAAACTAATCCGTTTAGATAGGGATTCCTCCAAAAATAGTAAGATATGAAAGGAAAACCTTGAAAATATATTTCCTGGATAGGTAGTTGACCAAAACAAGTCATTCTGATCGAGATGCCATGAAAGAACTGACTAAAACTAATCAGTTCTAAACGGAATTTCCCGATTAGAAATCTCGATAAGGAAACAATAACAGTAATAGTTACATTGGGGTCGGAGAACTATCGAGAAATCTCAAGGCTGCCATTATAGATCAAGTCGGGAAACAGGGTTTCATAACCAGAAAAATGCAATTTATCGAATCAAACTTCTACTAAGGGAGTTTCATTTACTTTGTATTTACCTTAATGTTTTAATACTTGTAATTCAAGGAGTGTACGTACACTCCTAGAATCCGCATTGTGGTATACTTCCTATTTTTGTCATATTTTAAAACAAGTTTGAAAATTCGATAAAGATTGAGAGAAGATGATTACAATGTATATTTTATTAAGTTTCCTACACGCTAAATAAGTTCCTATACTGTAAAATAGTTTGCCTTGAATATATCGAGAAACCAAGAGAAGAAAGAGGAACAGTGTGACACATTTTAATTTGTTAAGAAAATAATAATTTCGATTTTACATGTAATATGTATTACATCCTTTACATCGTTTGTGCTCTCACAAATAAATAGGATGTCCCAGGATAAATGCTACAAACTTCTAGGGCATGAAGAATTAAAATGTAACTAAGAAAGGTACAACACGCCTCTCCATGTGTGATATACAAGGGAAAACGAAGGTAATTATCAGAACATCAGGATCATCAAGCGAGGCATATTCTGCTCGATGAAGGTAGTACAACCACGTTCGGTTGTTTCGAATACACAGACCGAGAGCGGTCAGCACTAGCATTTCAGCTATGTCGAATTCAGTCGCTGTCTGAAGGAGAATTCCAGCGGCCGGCTGCTCTGATCGGTAGTTTCCCGTGGTTTCTCCGATCAACACCAGGCGAATGCCGGAGCAGTACCCTAACAAATGGTCCACGGACCGCGCGCGATCTTTCCTACCTCTTCCTTGTCCTATCCTCACCTCTTACACACACACACACACACACACATACACACACTAACATGCACTACACATATGCCGGGAGACCGGTCGGGGACTTAGAACTTGTCCCGGCTGTGGGAAATACCTGATTGTGTAAAGCCCCGCTAGTCGACGGTAGGTGGTGTCGGATCTCGCCATTCAGTGGGGGAAGATAACTACCACCACCTCCCGATGAAAAACATGCACTATACTTACGAAAATAATGACCTCAGTAGTTGACGCGCTCGGAATCACTAACAATCAATCAATCAATCAATCCAATACATGGACAGTGGTGCCATAATTATTATCTGATATTTTAACTTTTGCAAAATTGTGAATTTGGGAATTTTTCATCCACGAACAATATACAATACCTAAAAAGACCTATATTCATTCACCTATATTCAATACCTAAAAAAAACATCTAATACAAAACATCGGTGTTCAGAAAACACCAGCTTGATTACATGGATATTTAAAACAACAATGTTTTTATAGAAACATTGATGTTTTGAAAGCATCGGCATCTTATTCTGAGCTTGCAACGTAATGCTCGGGGTTGTTTCGTTTCCTTGTGAATCGATTCACCAATGGAGGTTCTTTTGGCACTAACTTTCAATGTAGTTGATTGCCTTCACAAAGATGTACTCAAAAACACAAAACATAGTTGAAGAGTTTAAATAGTGAAAATGTATCCGAATCGTAAAAAATGAAAGAAAGATGAAATCAAATGTAACATGCACAGAACTGTCATGTTATGTAAGAAATAGTTTCCACTTACAATAAAAAATGTAAGTGTGTGTGTGAGTAAAGAAGAACAAAAAGAGTGTTATTATAGTTTATTGTACCCTCCAAACTTTAATTACACCATACAAAGACTTGCAGTCTTGCACTTGGTTGCCAAAGACTGCAGTTAACCTTTAGAACTAGATAATTTCACCTTCAATTTAAATAATACTAGTAGAATATCTGAATACCTTTGTAATGTATTGTATTGTACAAACATTTTATTACTGAGGCTGACAAAAAGTTAACGTGTTTGTATTTTTTTTGTTGCAGGTACACTAATTCCATACTTGATCTACAGTCGTGTCCTGATCACCACTTATTCTTCCCACAACTACTCTTGACTACGCACCTTACTATTACCGCAGAAAAAGGTGTTCCATTCACCATTTTTATTCCTACTGGAAAGAGGTAAGTTTTATAGTCAATATTGACAAAAGTAGGGACAAATAATTTCACCTTAAATTGATCACAGAGTAGTGATCCGTCTGTCCGTCCGTCTGTGAATAACGTTAGCGGCTAAATCGTACAGTCGATTTTCTCCAAAATTGATATGCCCGAATCGATCTGGGTGATGTCGCGGTCCCTTGAATTTGAAATCGACATTTTTAATTTTGAAGGACTTTACATGAAGCCCCTGGGACATTTTCAAAGTAAAAACAATGACTCCATCGTTTTTTATTGAATTTTGTTGTTGGATAGTGTGAAGGACGTTTAAGAGGCTGATGTAGGTCTCATGTTCATTGACAAGCCTGATATTTCGAAAACTGAAAAAGTTCAAAATTTTTCTTTCAACAAAGTTCATAGTCTTTCTACAACTATAATATTAAAGATAGAGATTTTTCCGTTAATGAAATATGTTCCGCAAAGATAGATTTTGAAATAAGGTCATGAACAAATTTTCGAAAATTTTGAGTACTTTTGGCGTAATTTTTGTGAAAATACGAGCGAGAAATTACGTGCTGTTTTCGTACCATTAATTTCTTTCGAGTGTCTGGTTTGTTTTTATTATACCTTGGCAATTCAAGTAGGTTACATTTTAGTACGAACAGTCCAGTTTTGTGGTGTATGAGATAGTTTGCGAAGAAGCGGTCATTAGTCGTAGTTCCGCACGTAGTTTCCACCCACGCTTCCTCTGAAGCCTCAGCCCGGCGCGAGTCTAGAGCACGGATGCTCAAATGTCAGAATTTGGGCTTAACTGCCCGCGGGCACCTGCTGCAGAGGCCCGAGGGCCATTTCCCGTTCACTACATTAGAGCCAATCGATCCAAGTCGGAATTCCCTTCCCTGGAACTCCTCAATCGGCAATTTGAGACGTGCCTCCTCTCCCCTGCCCTGCCCTCCGAGTGTCCCATGACTGGCAAACGAGAAAAACCTCAGTGTTAGTATGTATGTTTAGATTGTAAGAACAAGTGCATGTAAATATTGTAAATAAGTAGCGTCTAATGTAAGTTTAGTTCGTAAGTATGTAAGTTTAGATTGTAAGTACAATAGTGTGTAAATAATATAATCAAGTAGCATAAATGTAAATAGTAGTTTGTAAGGTTAGTATAAGATTAGCTTTAATATCTAGGTTAGTGCCCGCACCCACATAACTTTACCCACATAATATAAATGTCATTATATCAGTGGGCCACACCGGATCAAAATGTTTTCTCAGACCTGATTCTGCGGCCAAAATGTAATTTTTCAACTTTCATAAATGAACTCTCTGTGCACTATAATGTGAAGTAAACACTTCAAAGTTGACTGCTTGAACCCATTTTGGTGATTGTTGGCTCCCCATGAAGATGATAAAAATATTTTTGAATAGTAGGAGTTAAGCTGACATGTATTAATTCAACATTTTAGTTAAACAATATAAATATTTTGTGGATTTTGTACCTTTTTCTGGAGAATTATGTGTGGTTTTGTTGTTTTAATGCGTGCGATATATTGACACTTAATACATAATTTCACAATTTACAGTTATTAATTTCGGCCACAAAAATGGGTCTCGTAAACCATAATGCGGTTGCCCGCAGAAAAGCGCTGGCCCTTAGAATGCCAAGTGGGCCGCCCACTTAATCTAGAGGAGCTTTCGAATAGGCGCGCCGGTGAGCATCCCCTGATAAGCCTGGGCGTGATTATCACTTTCTTCTTCAGATATCGGTCCTGACTAACCACATTCAGTGTACCTGATCGGGAGAACATGAGCTCTTGATAGGACGGGAAATAGACGGTGAAAACTTTTGTCGGCAATTTGATTTTGTTCTTTGACACACACGTGACATGTGCGCTATGGATGTTCGTCCCTTGTAAACTCCATGCGTCTCAGCTGCGAGCGAACCCGCGCAATGGGTGCGGAGAGTCCAGTAAGCTAACTACTCCCCCACCGAGGCCAATTTCGAATTCTCATTGGCTTCGGACGATACTATGCGAGTCAAGACCAAGTACAACTTTTCCACATTTGTGTTATTGAACTCGCATAAAATATGTAGTATGTGGCTCAACATCCGTTACATTAGTTTTTTAAATGTGTATAATTCCTTGTTCGATCTTATTAACCGGTAAGGTTTTGAATAATACATTCATGAACACACTTCTTTGAATAAGGAAATTCGCTCTTATGAGGGCTAGTTCATCACATAAATAAATGTGTCTGTATTTCATATAGTTAGTATTTCGTAACATTGTGACAACATATGAGGCAACATATTATCGCCTCTAGCCCTCCTCCTTCACTGGCAGCTACCGTTTCTTTACTTTGGTGATTCTACTTTTGGGGATCCCCTAGTGTGGGTGATAGGCAATCGCAAATGACACGAACAAGTGAGGCAATGAAAAAAGGACAAATGTCTGTTGTGTCATTATTTTCTACAAAATGAGAAAGATTATATTATCCAGTACAATGCAGCAATTATACAAACTAGAATATTCTTCAAAACAATAAATTTTTCTTCATATCTCATACTCATGCTAGACTAAAATATGTCTAATACGTGTTTCTAACATTCACAAAAACATCCAAACTCTTTTAGTGCTTTTTCCTTAATCACTCTTTAAAGAAATAAGCATTCTGCGTATCCTTCAGATTTTAAAAGAGTTTTAATAATAATAAATGTTTTGTGACGTAACACAAAAAATGAAGAACGTACACACACCGTTTTTGTCCCTTTGTTTAAACAAAACACTAGATATTATTAGATTTCAAATTTGGAAAAGGGTGAACAGTTTTTGGGGCTGTGCAGTTTATACCTATTCAATAAAGTAACCAAAGCGTGTTCGATACAAGAGGCAGTACGTAGACAACACGCGTAAATGCTTTTCCAAAAATGACAAGAGTGAATTTGAGGATGTTTATTACTCGGTTCAAAAAAATGTCATTAGTGATTTTTACGAACATTTCGAATAAGGAGTTGTAAATCATATCTGTATAGTTTTCTTGAGCACCAACATGCCTAGCTCCACATCACCTCTTATACCATACATAATTGAATTAGATATAGAAAATAGCATTGAGTATTGTTCCTTCCTCTCAATGTATCGTCGGCAGCAATGCTCCGGCCCAGATGGACAAGCTCTAACTTCCCAAACGGTCTCCTAACATGTTTTGTGTGTGTGTGTGTGTGTGTGTGTGAATTTGTAAGAAGGAGGAGAGGAAACGAATGAGCAAGGAAAGATCGTGAAGAGAGAAGGGGAAAGGATCGGGAAGGAAAGAATGTTCTCCGTCCGTTGTTGTTAGGGCACCAGAATTAGCCTGGTATTGAAGGAACCACGGAAAACTGTCGATCAGAGCGTGCGCTAGAATGCTCCTCCAATCAGTGATTAAATTCACCTCAGCCCGTATCTGCCGATAATCCGCCATTTGGGGAATCGACCCCTAGTCTTTCCTGGACAACGATGCTGCAGAAATGCCTCAGAAATGACTATTCACCCCAATCCTCCCGCACCGGGAGCGGTAGCTCAGTGCATCAACTGATATCACTGCAGCGCCTCTGCTCTGTCCGGGAGGTCCTAGGTTCGAGTCCTGACGGCGGCAGGAATTTCGACACTAGCTTTCTAGCTAGGTCGAATTCAGTCGCTGTCTGGAGGAGAATTCTATCGGCCGGCTGCTCTGATCGATAGTTTTCCGTGGTTTCTCAGATAACACCAGGCGAATGCTGGAGCAGTACCCTACCAAACGGGCCACGGACTAAGCGCGATCTGTTCTTCCTCTTGCTTGTCCTATCCTCTCCCCTTGCACACACACTTACAGTAACATGCACTACACTACCACATATTCCGGGAGACCGGTCGAGAGCTTGTCCCGGCTGGGGCGGTGCCCCGCTGGTGGGAGAGTCCTGGTTAGGGGGAAACCCTGCTAGCCGACGGTAGGTCGGCGCCGGATCTCGCCATCCAGCGGGGAAGATCACCACCATCTCCCGAGAAAAAAACATGCACTAAACTAACGGGACTAATGACCAGAGCAGTTGACACGCCCGGAAACACGAAAAACCAATCAATCACCCAATCCTCTCGCGCGTGGCAAAATGAGAGCGCTCTACAACACGTGTGCAGATAGTACGCACCCACGTACGTGCGTGCTCGCTAATCGCGCGAGTGTTTTCGTCCCGGGGGGCCGCGGTGGGGGCGTGGTCAAGACGCGGGGGGAGTGGGAGTGCGACGGCCAGCGCTGCGCGACCTTGGCATGGCCTTATCGCCGGCGGCGGCGGTCGAGAGCACCATGGGCCGACCGACGATAAGGCGGTGACTGTGGCGACGGAGGCGACGCACAGTCCAGTTGACTGGCGCCCGCCGCGTTGCCGACACATTCTCTTCCTCCGCCGTCGACGTCGTTGGCGCCAACATGACAGACACCGCCGCGGCCGCTTCCGCCTCCACGCGCAAGGCAGCTAAAGGTACAGTCTGCAGTTCGGTCTTCAATAACCGGGTCTTCAGGTAATTCGGACACCATTTGCCGGAAGTTAAATTCCACTGAATGACAATCACTTGTCACAAACGAACTGTTGATAAAGTTGATTTTTGTGTTTTCTTTGAAGGCTTCTACGCACATGATTCCTTACCACGTGACTATCACATGAAAGTGGATCCGAGTTGAGTGATAGAAAGAAAGTGAACGCTGTTCCCCGAAACAGTATATAGTTCTGAAATAGCTTTTCTTGGCAACCTTAGTGATGATATACATAAGTTATGTGTACAAGTCAAGAATTTAGTTACATTTAATTAGTTTAAGAATAGTTTAAGAATAGAAAGTAACACATTTAATACTATTTAAATATTTAATCAGATCAATGAAAAGTCAACATTTAAATAAAATTCCATATTAACATTAAAACTCTAAGCTTTTTACTGCTTATTCATAGATTATGTTAGTACTTCAGAACACAGATTCGTATTTTTATTAGCCTAGTACACATTTTGATATTTGTATTCAAACAATTCATGTACAATACCGTATTCAATATTTAGAAGTTTAAAAATCAAATATAACTATGTTTGAGAATGCTCATGTATTGACATTGCATATTAAGTAGAAAAAAATATTTTTTAGGTACAAGTTTATTCCATATTTCATTATGACGAACTGGTCGTAACTATAAGGGAGATAGGTCCTTGCACTATTTAGTGAGGATGGTCGAGAATTAATGGTATAGTTCCTGTAATACTACGCCCAATCCACCGTTAAACCTCGAAGAGTCATGTTTCATTACTCTGAAACTGAGACGCTTTTTAAACTTGAGAATTCAGATTTCTTTTTGAAGTTTACTGGAACTGCACATCGTGACTACTTCTATACGTAACAACGGTCAGGAAGAATTCTGAAAGACTGTTATATGTGGGCAGTAAACAAACAAGTTCTCTTATTTTAATCAGACTAATCATAATCCCTATTGTCTTCAGAAATTTACATGAGATCGCAAATGTCATCCATGACTTGAAAAGGGATTACCGGTATCAGATTCACATGTACACACGACCGCTTAAAACTGATTGTGCTTGATTTACGTTTGTACATTCAGCAGAATGACCTCTTGTCATTATGATACTCGTTGATTCTTAGTTTGCGATGGCGTTTGTTCTTTTTAAAGGTTTTCTTTAGATAAAAACTATCACAATTTTGTTGGCAGAGGCCGCTCACAATATTGAAAACTCTTGCGGATTTTTCTATCCAACGTATGACAAGAATGTCACCATGAAAAATTGAAACAGAAAGTAAAGAACATTTGTAATTAACGGCTTCTTAATTTTAAGTTTGCGACATCTTTTTTTTAATGTTGAAATAAATGATCTGCATTTATTAGTTTTAAATAAAATTTCGAATAAGTACACAATAAGGAAATCAAGTAACTAATGTAATACTAAATTACACGTAAATGGAACAAAACTCTTTATTATTATTATTATTATTATTATTATTACTATTATTATTATTATTATTATTATTATTATTATTATTATTATTATTATTATTATTATTATTATTAGATTTGTATCTACATTTCTTCGTGTTTAATTTCCGATGTGAGGTCGACAGTTTATTACAAAATCTACACACTATCTGCATTGCAAAACAAACAGAAAAAACACAATATTTTACGAGTAAGCAAATTACGAACGTACTGCAACCGTCATGGGAATGTAATATGAAACTTCCTTCTTGTGTTTATTGTGTGGTTACACAATACGGTTGTGTCTCACTAGTAAATCATTCGGAAGTTAACGAGCCTACTCTCTACCACTTATGAGAATCCAGAATAATAGCTGTTATTTCTTGTCAGTGACAAGCTCGAAAAACGAAAATAATTCTAGATTGACGACATCGTTTTCAATCGTAGACATCCATTTATCTAATTCTTAGTTGAATAAATATAGAATTACATGAACGGTTTGTGTTAATGAATGAGTTTGCAGAAGCTTCCAACAGCCAGCAGCCTCCTAGGAAGGATCCTGGCGTTCACAAATTTGTGGCATGGGATACAACAGCGGGGTAGAAAGAATTCCTTGTTGAATGTGAAGCCTGAAGTCCAGTTGTCCCAATAGCGTGTTTCCGTAATTTATAGGCATTCATGACAGGCGAATGCTAGATCAATTCCTCTAGAAACAGCAACAAAGAGAACAAGAGTGTCTGCTCTTTATCTTATCCCAATTCGAAATTGACTTCTGGGTCTTCGAGGATTCTAAGGAGAATTGCAGATCGACAAACGGTGTAGCTTAATTGTGGAACATTTCTCTGTAAACAGGGTGACTAATAATCGTTCTGTGTTCTTATTTAAACATTTTTTATTTTTGTAAAAGTTCAAAGAAATGAATTAGCGGTGGCCCCACTGGGTTAGACAACCAATTAAATTAATCAGGTTTGGTCAATGTATGGGTAGTGTACGTTCATATCGTTCACAATATTCACCAGCTTTCGGAAAAACGATTTCACTGGATGAGTGTGAGTGATTATTCAAGAGGCAAATTGTGGTGCCCATCAGTCAAATGGGTTCTCTCGATAGGCCTAGCAATTCAATGAAGTGGTCCCCGGAGACCTGAGTATTCAGGAATCAAAAAGGTCCCTGGAAGAGATTGATCTCTCGCGCCTCCTGCTTCACCTCATGTCTTATTTCAGAACCTCCTGTTACAACCACCTCTCATATCACTCTTGGGCAACATTAATAGTATATTACACATTATAAATTTTAATTTAACTGCCCGAGTACGTTTCACGAATGAGTAACGGTAGGACCGAACATTACAAACCAGTTACACAAGCTATTTTTTGTATTACAGCCTCATAAATTGAAGATAATTTTGGAGGTAAAATTTAAAGTAACTTAGAGCAGACTTCTTATGATACAATACGTCGTTCAAATGTTCTTCCGTTGATTGCTGCAAATAGTTGATTGTTAAAACGATTGAATTATTAGTGGATTATCTTATATCAGGGAATTTTAGAATGGCTTCATTAGAAGAAAAAAATGTACAGAAGATAATACAGGTTGAAAAATAGTATATAAAGTAAAAATGGTTATATTTTACGTCAAAATGTTATAAATCTATACCTTTTGGAGCATCTTACTTAAATATATAAAGGATAAAGACATTGGCTATGACATTTAGTTGACCCAACGAGATATATGGATATTGGTTTCCTCATACTTGCCTCTCTTGCCGTAACCTGGCCGTTTCTCATTCCAGCACTATATAAATAAGTGAAGTGTTAATAAAGTGTATACTTTATATACACAAATTAATAAGTGCATATATATATATATATATATATATATATATATATATATATATAAGTAAGAGGTGTGGTTACAAGGAAGTGGAAGGAAAGATCGCGCCCGGTCATTTGTCCGTTTGTTAGGTAACTGCTCCGGCAATCACATGGTGTTAATAAGAGAATCCGCAGAAAACCACCGATTAGAACAACCGGTCGCACGAATTCTCCTGCAGGCATCAACTACCTCGACCTAGCTATCTAGCTTGTGTCGAAGATCCAGCCACCATCGGGTCTCGAAACCTAGGACTTCCCGGTCAGCAGCACTGCAGCTGCATCAGCTGACCCACCATAGCCGGTCATCATATTTATTGCAACCAGGGACTCATCATATGCACTTAATACTATTACGAGATGGCGGTCTCACAAAGAAAAAAAGAAGCATTGCGCCAAGCGGCGACATGAATGCACGCATGACGCACGCCCAGGCGGAAGATGCCTTTATATGCGCTCCGTCGCCCGCGCTCCCCCTGCGGGGCCCCATCTAGCACGAGCGGCGCCGCACAGTGGGCTGCATTGAGCTGAAAGGCGCGCACTGGCACGAAAAGAAAGGAACAAAATTCGCAGTAATGACCGAACAGTGAATTCCTGTTCCTCTTCTTTGGCTCGCCAGCCCGCTGTGGCCCTTGACCGACCAGTGGTGACCACTGGCTCTCGGCCATGGGTTAAAGGATTCATGGTTAGCACGAAGAAATCCCTTCACCGTATATACTGTTCTTCATAATCTTAAGGTGAGCTTTCTCGTCGTCACACAGCAGTAGATACTGGGACGTTTGTAAGAAAAGCGCACAGGTATAAATTGCCTCGGACGGAAATCGAACACGGGGCCATAGAAAGCGAGCTCGCTAACCAGTGAGTCACCGATGGATGTGAATATCCATGATTTTTATAATTAACTGCGGTTGCCGCTGCAGCGTGTCTAACCGGGAGGTCTGAGGTTCGAGTCCCGACGATGGTAGATTTTCGACATACTTTCAGAGCTAGGTCGAATTCAACCGCTGTCTGAAGGAGAATTCTAGAGGCTGTTTGTTTTGCTCGGTAGTTTCTCGTGGTTTCTGCAATCAATACTAGGCGAATGCTGGAGCATTACCCTAACAAACGGGCCACGGACCGGATCCTTCCTTCTTCTACTTCCTTGTCCCTTCCTCTCTCCTTACACCCACACCTACACTTACACTTTCAAGCACTAGTCTACCGCACATACCTGGAGCGGTGGTTTAGTGCATCCACTGATGTCACTGCAGTGCCTCTGACCGGGAGGTTCTAGGTTCGAGTCCCGACGGCGGCAGGATTTTCGACTCTAGCTTTTCAGCTAGGTCGAATTCAGTCGCTGACTGGAGGAGAATTCTAGCGGCCGGCTGCTCTGATCGGTAATTTTTCGTGGTTTCTCCGATTAACATCAAGCAAATGCTGGAGCAGTACCCTAACAACGGATTACGGGCGCGATCTATCCTTCCTCTTCCTTGTCTTCTCACCCCCTTACACACGCACTTACACTAACATGCACTACACTACCACCCATGCCGGAAGACCGGTCGGGGACTTGGAACTTGTCCCGGCTGGGGCGGTACCCCGCTGGTGGGAGATACGTGGTTGGGTAAAACCCCTCTAGTAGACGGTAGGTCGGCGCCGGATCTCGCCATTCAGTGGGGGAAGATGACCGCTGAGAAAAGAAACACACTACACTGACGAGACTAATGACCTTCGTAATTGACACGCACGGAAGCACTAACAATCAATCTACCGCACATGTCGCGACACCAGTCGGATCTTGTAGCTTCTCACTGGGGATGTGGCCCGTTAGCGGAGATACCTAGAATTGGGAACCCCCCACAAGCCGAGATTTAAGACTGTGCCGGATGTCGCATTGAAGTGGGGAAATACCCCCAACTCTCTGCATATCACGTACTACAAATCCGGTACTAAATACCGAAGCAGTTGATGCGCCTGGAAATAAAGTAATCAATCACTTTTTACACCTAACTTATCCACCTGTAAGTTTTCCATCATATTTTGAAGGCAAATTTTATCAGAAAAATTATACTAAACAAAACGATATAGTAGTATTCCACACGTTATTTCAATGGAAAATTGAGTTCCATTTACAAAGGCGTTTTTTGAGCTTCGGAATGCCCAGTTAATTTTAATCAAAGAAATAACCAATTGACAGGTTATATTTGAAACTTATAAGCAACTGCAACCACATATAACCGTAAAAATGACTGCCTTTCTAAAAATGTGTAAATTGACAGATATTCAACTTTTTACCGTAATTGACTCAGTTTCAATGCACACGCTCATGGCGCGCGCCACCTCGTGTAACGGGCACGTCACATTGACGATTCAACCTTGTGCGTTTTGTCACAAATATTTTTCATCCACAAGACATTGATGTTATGGAGCAGGTATATTGAAAAAATGAAAACTCTAAAATAAGAAGAAACTTCAGAAAACCTTGTATTCATTACAATTTCAAAATACAAGGTTTTTCTCTGCTAAAGCAATTTACTGTTCTTACTTTCCTTTTACTTATTTTCGATTATATCACCTTTTACATACATCGACTCGTCCATTCTGTCACAATTCAAATCTATTTCCACTCTCTTGATTCTTTCACCACATTTTCGGGAAGGAACCTACCCCATCCTCTGCTCTTGGACGTGACTTCTAAATCCATCTCCGTCTGCCTGAAGAGGATAATTTCGTCGTGACACCGCATAGGCCCGTCTCAGCGAAAGATAGCTGGTTTAGCGGAGGGTTTCTCTATTTCTGGTAAGTATGGGAAATACGTTTAGAGGATATTACATGATGGTTGGCTCTGTCATACCATGCTACAACAAACAACACAGGTGCCTTACACGGGATTCAGTCTGAAGTCGGGTAGTAACGCGTACATGGCCTACAAATGCCCCTAGCCCCTACGGAATCGAGGCATTTGTGGAAATTAGAATAATTTGCAAACATTCGTTAATTTAATTGATTTAATCTAACATTTGACATCTGCGTGAGCAGATGGGTTTAGCTTAGAGACAGCATTGCCGCTTTCCCTGCAGCGCCTCTGAGCGTGAGGTCATAGGGTTCGAGTCCCAGCGATGGCGAATCTTCGACAATAGCTACATAGCTAGGTCGAAATCAGAAGCTGCTGTCTGTAGGAGAATACTAGCTGTCGGCTGCTATGATCAGTAGTTTTCCATGGTTTCTCCGATCAATTTTTATTTATTTAACGTTATAAAACAGTTAAAAATGTTAGTTACGTACTAAGAGAGCAGTGTATTCTGTGCACGTTTTCTTAAATTCAGGGATATCTACCCTAACCCACATACAAGTTGAATTATGAATACATATGGAAACGAGCGATTTTGGCGGAAAAGGATAAGAAAAAATTAGTTCCCAAGTTAGAAAAACTATTTGTAAATGGAAAAACTGCAGATTTTGACTATTATCCCCCATTGTGCCCTTCGTGAAGGAATCGACTTACTGACGCGAGAACATGGATAACGAATAAGTAAATTACTCACTGAACTCTAGAAAACATGCACAGATAGTAAAGTTACATTTACAGGCCAATCCCGGGAGAATACCCTAAGAAACGAGCAATGGACTGCCCGTGATCTTTCATTTATCTTTCTTGTCCTATTCTCCACCTTACTTACACACACCTACCCTTTCATGACTGGAGACCAGTCGGAAGCTTAAGTTTGCCCCGGAAGTGCCCCGCTAAGGGAGAACGTGGGGCGGAATCCCCCTGCAAGCCGACGTGTAGGTCATCACCGGCTCTCACCATCCAATGAGGGCGTAACATAATCCCGTGATAAAAGCATGCACTTCACTAACGAGACTAATGACCACAGCAGTTGACGGGCTTGGAAACATAAATCACCCAACCAATCTACAGCTGTGACCCGCGACATGATTTTTACGCATCGTTCTAACAACATTTCGCCTGAAAGCGCGTGCGCCCAGCGGGAGCCTCTCTGCCACGAGGCGGCGGCGGCGGCGGCGGCGACGCTCAACGACGCGCGTTTCCGCCCCGCGCTCGCACCTGCGAATGCACCTGCCGGCGGCCCCTGGCACGCGCCGCTCCCACCAGCCTGCAGCGCCTCTCACCGCAACACCTTGGGGTTCGAGTCCTGGGCCGGGGCAGGATTTCCGATCCTGGTCAGGTGGCTAGGTCGAGTTCTGTCGCTGTCTGGAGGAGAATTCTAGCGGCAGGCTGCTCTGATCGGTCGTTTTACGTGGTTACTTCGATCAATACCAGAAGAATGCCGGAGCAGTACCCTAACAAACGGGCCACGGGCCGTGCGCGATCTGTCCTTCCTCTTCCTTGTCCTATCATCTCCCTTTACACACACACACTAACATGCACTACACTACCACATATTCCGGGAGGCTGGTCGGGAGCTTAGAGCTTGTCCCGGCTGGGGCGGTGCCCCGCTGGTGGGAGAGTCCTGGTTGGGGGAAACCCCACTAGCCGGCGGTAGGTCGGCGCCGGATCTCGCCATCCAGCGGGGGAAGATCACCGCCATTCCCAGAGAAAAAACTGCACTACACTCACGCGACAAATGACCGGTTGACCTCCAGGTATCACCCAAGCGGGGCACCGCTCCAGCTGGGACAAGTTCTAAGCTCCCGACATGCGTGCTAGTGAAATGCATCTAAGCCTAAGTGTGTATACGTGTGTAAGCGAAAGAAAAGGTGAGGATATGACAAGAAAGAGGAAGGAAAGATCGCATGCGTTTCGTGGC
Organism: Teleogryllus occipitalis; assembly: GCA_011170035.1. NCBI lineage: Eukaryota > Metazoa > Arthropoda > Insecta > Orthoptera > Gryllidae > Teleogryllus > Teleogryllus occipitalis. The sequence goes on along the minus strand of BLKR01004759.1, from coordinate 60,007 downwards.
ACGCTTGTTAGGGTACTGCTCCGGCATTCGCCTGGTAATTATAGGCGGAATTGCGGAAACTACCGATCAGAACTGCCAGCCTTTAGAATTCTCCCCCAGGCAGAGGATAAATACGACCTGGTTATGAAGCTAGTGCCAAAAATACGCCACCGTGGGACTGGAACCCTAGGACCTCCCGGTCAGAGTTGCTGCAGAGATAGTGGCACTGCTTGCCGTGAACTAAACCAATACTTACTAATATTATTAGGTATTGGCTAAACTCGGCCGGCATTCCGCGCGCTAAAATATCATAATGGTGCAAGGGGAAATGATTTATCCATTCTTATCCTCATTAACTACTACCCTAATTCTCTGGGGCAGCGGAGGACCCGTCCCCCAATTTTTCCAAGAGCATCCATTAATTTTAATTTGGTTTTACTTTTTTAGTAAAGATGCGTTCACTATTTCATATTATAACGATATTTATTCGTCTCATAACATTCAGATTGTGAAGCGATAACATGGTGTTCACAAAAATAGTTTGCCGTCCTTCACAGCTGAAAATTGAATGAGAAAAGAATGTTATGCAAATTCTCCGGAAATGGTGGGTAGATGCAGGGATCCCCCACGGGCGGGAGTTCTCATATCTAACAAGGGAATCATTGAGTTTCCCACCGCTGTTGCTCTAACCGCCGCCATCGTCTCCGTGGCTTCCGACATATTCTAACTTTATATTCAGAGTATTTTTACTGAATACATAAATAGCTGAGACATAACCCGATGGCAACATGTAGTAAAAGTGCTATGGAAATTACGTGGACGACTACAAAATCAACATAATGGAATCATCAGAATCAAGTAGTGGCAGACATAACATGGGTTAAGCCTCATCGAATTCTAAGGATTAAACACAAGTGCCATGGCAAGCATAGAAGCCAGCTCGATCGAAGAGCTCGAACACAGAGGACTTCCACCCTGAAGTCAGAAGGGCAAGGCAAAAGACAGCGTCTAGTGAAAATAATAGTAATTATTACGTTACAATTCCTACCGAGAATCAATTCAGTGCACTCAGTTCAGAATATTTACCGGAAAACAATGAGGAAAGTTCCAAGAAAAGCGTAGTTCCGCCTATCTTTGTCCCCAATGTAAAAAATGTACCAGCTATGATAAAATGTATGGAAGAAGTTGTACAAACAGTAAAACAGTAAAACATCTATCTAGTGGAAAATGTGTTTATTATACGTACCAATTGAAACAAAAACGAGCATGAAGAGTGGTTTGCCTCACATACATCATACTGTTGATATGAAAGATATAAAAGAAGCGCTGTTCGAAGAGGGACATAAAGTGAGAAACATATGGAATGTTCGCCAAAGGTTAAGAAAGTTACCACCGCCTTTATTTTTTATAGACCTTGAACCAAACGCGAATAATAAAGAAATCTTTAAGATTAACAGACTTCTGAATTGTTGTCGTATTTGAACCACCATGAAACGAGACATAGTACAATGTAAAAATTGTTGTATGAAGTTGTGTGAAGTATTTAGTAATACATCTCGACAAATGGCTTAACTGGAAATCCCACATACTAGCCAAGAAGACGCAACTTCAACTGTAAATGAAAATACTATATTGGCTACTGGGATACCATTCGAAGCTATCCTTAGACAATAAATTATTGATCTACAAAACAATAACAATCTCAATATGGACCTACAGCATCCAAAGGAGCTCGGCAGGAAGGTCAAATCTCTCCATTTTACAAAGATTTCAATCCAAAACGCTTAGGATGATTGCTGCAGTATCAAGCTATATCTCGAACACAACGCTACATAGAAACGTACCGACAGTCTTTCAAAGAATCGAAACAAGCAGCTCAAGCTATCTTCAACGTCTGGAATCTCACCCAAATTCTCTAGCCATCGACCTCTTAGATAATAGTGAAAACAATTACCAATTACCCAGAATTACATCCTTACAACTCCATTATAGATTATCAAATGAGTACCAATATATATATATATATATATATATATATATATATATATATATATATATATATATATATACTTATATTCCTCAACTTTTACTCCTAACCAAAAGTGCTAAATTGACTCTTTCTGTTCTAGACTCAAAAAGGCGGTGAAATGTTCCACTGGGATACTTTCATACTTTCACAATTTGTCATTGTCTACTACAAATGATGACATATTTACTAATTATTTTTTAATGTAAAATAGATTGTAAATGGACCTTGTTCAGAATAAAAAAATGTGGACCGGAATAACGCACGTATGGTCGGTCGGTTGCTTGATAGAACGAACGGACGAATAGTCAAGCATTAAGGTTACCCGATTACTATATGTAGAATATTAGAATTGATCCCTAAGTTTTGTTATTTTCAATTTGATCTCTGTCGCAGATGCACCGCCTAAACATCCATCGCGACCTTCGCCTTCCCATCCTATTTCACCATAGCTTCCATTTTCCCTATCGCGTAAGAAAAGGTTGCGATGGCTAGCAATTAAATTTTCCCTTCCGTCAGATTAGCTAATTACTCAGGATAGGAAACCGCATTATGGGAAGTTTGACGATGGTTTTTCCAAATCAATATGAGATTATGAATGATGACACACTTAAAAACACGAACCATATTTTTCATTGATTTTTCGTAGTTTCACCATTGATGTCAATCTTCAGAATTCCTACAATAGATTTAGATTGCTTTCACGTGATTCAAGAAATTATAATAATGAAGCCGCAAATCACCTAAAATCGTAAAACGGAGCATAATAATCCTAATTTATCATGAATTTAAAGCTACAAAATGAAAAAAAATCTGTTTTCGTAAAAAAGTACATGATCAAGTCATCGTATAAAACAGTCCTTCAACATGAACGAGATTCACATACAAAAGGGTAATATATTTGATATATTGTGTGATGTATATAATATATAATGATAAAATGATAATGGATCATTATCGAGTTATTATTATATTATTTGTTATAGGCGATTTCATCGCCATGTTCCTTGATTTACTTAGAAAATAGCGGAGAGAGTAGATAAAATTTATTTATTAGTTATTGATTTTGCTAAAGCATTTGATGTCGTGCCGCATGACATATTGATACTGAAACTTATTGATGCTAAAATTGACAGACGGGTAATAGCGTGGATAAATGAATTTCTTCGCGATAGAAATCAAAAAGTCCGAATTGGACAGCACTTATCGGAAAAGGGTAACATTACTTCCGGGGTTCCTCAGGGCAGTGTCATAGGCCCACTGCTGTTTCTTATCTTTGTAAATGATTTATCGCGAAATATAACGTCAAAAATTCGACTCTTCGCCGACGATTGTATATTATATAGGGAAATTGCAGATCAGCACGATATGATTCAACTACAGGACGATTTAAATAAAATTTACGATTGGGCAATAGCTAATAAAATGACTATAAATGGAAAGAAAAGTAAAGCGATCACATTTTGTAGGGCCAGAGCTATTCATACAATACCTTATCAGCTAGGTAATGACGTAGTTCCGAGAGTCTCGAACTGTAAATACCTTGGCATTCTCCTGGATTGTAAATTGGGGTGGGAGAAACAAACGAACTATGTAGTGGGTAAAGCTTGGAGGTCTTTGCATTTCGTCATGAGAAATCTTAAAAAATGTAATACGAAAGCAAAGGAAATCGCGTATACCTCGCTTGTCAGGCCGGTAATGGAATACGGAGCCAGTTGTTGGGATCCGTACAGAATAGGACTTAAAAAGAGCTTAGAGAGGATACAAAACAGAGCGGCAAAATATACATTTCGGAAGAACACACCTGCGCATTGGGAATCATTAGAACGCCGGAGGAAGAGGGCACGACTTTGCGCGCTGTATAAATCTTACGTTGGTTGCTCCGCATGGCAGGAAATTCGGGGAAGGCTAGATAAACCAGATTATTTAAATAGATTTGATCACAAATATAAAATTAGAACAAGAATACAAAGAACGGACGTAGGGAAATTCTCCTTCGTAAACAGAACTATAGTAGATTGGAACGATTTGCCTGCGGCAGTTTTTTAGCCCTTTCCTTGCTCAGCGCGAGGGTTTAGAAAAAACATATAGGAAATTAGTCAGTAGGGTGAAAACGTATAGTGAAGTGAAGTGAAAGGTGCGATTATGCGTAGTCTACAGAAAAAGTATTGAACAATTAATATTTAGATAAAGTTATATGCAGTGCAGTGCAGTGAAGTGAAGTGAAGTGATTTCATTTCTTCTGAATATGTCTGAATAAGTTCTGATTGGTGTGTAGGTGAGGGTTCCTTCGTCTCTCTATGTATATACGCGTATATGTTTGTATGTATGTATATTTGTGTAATATGTAAGTTTATTCATTTAGTGTGTATGCATTTTAATGTTTATTATAGGAATGTAAATGCCATCTGCATATATAGGAAATGACAGTCAATTTGTTTGTTTATATTTATTTTTTATATATTATTTTATTTGTAATTGTAGTTTTGCATTCTGCCACCGGGCATCATTTGCCCAATTGTAGAATAAATTTCTATCTATATCTATCTATAAAATATTTCGAAATATTCTCGAGTTAAAATTAATTGTTGCGATGTCCTATAGCGATTTCCCAAACAAAACTAGTGCATTTCAGGAATACGGACATGAACATTTTGTTTTCAAATCAATAGAAGTAGACAGAATATTTTTACGTCTTCCCGTAGAGATGGAAGAGACCGCAACACTTACCTTTTTCACACAGCTTTACCACACAGCTTTTTTCGATTTTTCTTTCTTTACCCGCGTCTGTCCGGATATCACTTACTTGGTAGGCTTCGAATGATTGAGGCAAATAACGTTCATTTGTCCACATTCCTTCTTTTATTTGTTTTTCGTAATACTGTACTATTGTAGAAATCACGACCGTTAATAAGTAGTAGGATAATGGATCACGGGATCGGTCAATTAATGAATTACACTAGTTTGCCAACGTTTCGGAATATTTAATTCCTTCATCAGGGCTTACTAATACATATGCTGGTCAAACATACTGTTCCTCCACAGCACAACTCCAATACAGAGTTGCTGAAGCACACATGTCCATAGCAGGTCCGACCATGGCCACGGCCCGAAAGAAAGTTCACAGTGTGTGCTTCAGCAACTCTGTATTGGAGTTGTGCTGTGGAGGAACAGTATGTTTGACCAGTATATGTATTAGTAAGCCCTGATGAAGGAATTAAACATTCCGAAACGTTGGCAAACTAGTGTAATTCATTAAATGACCGATCCCGTGATCCATTATCCTAGTAATACTGTACTGTTAAAACAATTTCAGGAACGAAGTGCCATTTTTAACGCCCGGTATGCGTTATATATTTCACATTCCCTCATTCGTTAATAACAATTGAAACAAAAGAATTGAAGTTAAAAATAGCATGTAAGTATACTTATTCTAAGAAACTGTATTTATATTAGAGAATTTTTTCTCTTAACAAGATGGTATTATGAAAATCATTGAACGCCACTCATCCGATAATACAAAAAACAGACTTGGTTGGTTACAAATCTCGGCTCTCACCTCGGTTGATAAACTTCAACCACGTCTCATTTGTTTTTTGGCTTAGAGACGTTAAAAATACTATACGCAAAAAAAAAAGAAAAGAAAAAACATGAGATGATGTCTCGTGGTGTCAGGCATCCAACGTGCAGCAATTGCTTTTCAATGTAAATCTTCAGAGCTTCGCAATTGCTGGAACCTCCACTTACATTAATGTAAACAAAAAACAACAACTAATTTACGACGTGAAACTAAGTACTCGTAGAAGGAAAAATGTTCTATTACGTAACTTCTGGACAATTCTCCTCTTCAAACCTCTTATTTCGATACTCTGTTTTCCTCATTTGGAAATCTTTCTTAGTAATATTTTGAACGTTCGATGACATTGATGGCTTAAAACAAATTATCGAAATATTTTTATATATTCATAAATTAAATAAATAATGTACTAAAACACGGATATGCATTTGTAATTTTATGATTCATAGATAATTCTATACAAAAATGAAAGCATCAATTGACAAATGTCCTTCCAAGATTCAATGAAAATGTAACGTTCTTCTACTGTGCCGTTACCAAAAACAAGCCGAAAAGTGAATGGAGTTTGTAGAGTTGGTATAAATAATACCTAATTGTGGCAGGTTTGATATCCTGTAGAAATGTGATCCCAACGACCCCAAATATGCCTAAACTGCATTCCGATCACGATCGTACGAACCAATTTTAAATAAAATATTTTCTTAGATTTACTGCAAATACCATCTGCTTAGGCGGTTAATTGAACCGAACTCCATGTCTTTGTAAAATATTATTTCAATTTAATTATACATTAAAAATGTAATTTTGAATTAATTTAACTGTATATTAAAATTGCAATTGTGGTCTTCTGGTTATTGTTTTCACGAGACCGGGCATAAATATGTGTAATGGTCAGTCACTGACTTGACATTGAAACCTGATGTAAATGAATCCTAGGAGTTTTAATGCATTGCTCAGTGTAGCTCGGCGCCGGATCGCACATTCCAGTAGGGGACGCACACTGCATTCTCCCGTCGATATCATGCACTACACTGACGGGACTAATGACGAAGCAGGTGACGCGCCCGGAAACCCGAAATAGCCAATTACTTTTATAATTTTTTATCCAACTTAACCTCTTTAACAGCATATCTTATGATGCGCCGAACGCCTGTTATTATCTTGAAGTCCTGTAGCACAAATGCATTACTCAAATGTGCCTGTAAAAAATGTAAGCGATTGCTAGTGGCTTCTTAAAAAGAGAGCTGCGACAAACTGGTTTCGTGGGCTGTTACGTAGGGAAAGCATTGCCACCAGAGACCGACACAGAAGGAATTACGGATGGTTATTCAGCCTTGATTATTGCTTATTACTAAACTCTATTTGTAGGTCGTAGATAGTATCTTATCTCCGAGATATTTATGTTTGATTGTATTCTGAGAGTGCGTGAAAGAGATTTAGAGTACAGGGTTTGTATGTAGTGATATTTCTTGTTTATTCTATGTTCTTCGTGTAGAATTTAGGGAATGGTCGCATGAATTACTATGGATTTTATCTTTTGCTTGCTTTTCCGTACATTCAGTAGTCAAAAAAGTGTTTTAACAACACATTACATCTGTGTATGAAATAAGTTCAGGTTTTATCTTTTGCGACATGTCACCTCTTTCGTGAACATGAAGTGTTGTGCAGGATCAGTATTCATATTGATCAATCGGAAATGCAGCAGAGCTCAAAGAATAAATATTTATTTATTGTATTCCTATGTTTATTACTTTTATTTTACGAATTCCAAATACTTTTACACGATTCATACATCTGTGCCTTTTATCCAGGTAGTCAACTTAACAATTGATAGGTTACAAGCATTTGAAATCGTCTGCGACTTCTATGTCGACATTAGGAAACGGAGCCCTCTTAACTTAATTTTTTTACCTACATACAGTATTTTAAAGTACATCACAGCTTTTCATGCATACTTCTCTAAAAAATTATGTTGAAAAAATGAGAAATATAAAATCAAATTTCTATATTTATGATGTCATTCGTAATGTTTATTTCTTTTCAAAATAATAACCTGATCTTGTCCTACCTGTCTATTTTATGTATCACCAGGGTAAACTGACTGAGGATTAGATATTTCATGTTTTAGTGTTATAAGACTCAAAATAGTTTTCTTAAGTAATTATATAATGTTTGTTATAAACGTCAATGATTTTTTATACTATTAATTTTTACAAACTTGAACTGCGTTGTTCCGTCTTGTGTAGGCGGCTTAGAAAGACCTGAGAGACAATAGATACAGAGGTTTCGTGCAATACATGACATTGAAAAAACCCGTACAAGTGCGTCGGTTGGAGCCTGAAGCGTCAGTCGATTTGTTCGTTGACTCACCAGCTGTATTGCTTAAATGTCCTACTTCGGAACTTCCTCCTTCATTTTCATTTCCATCACTGTTGGCTCAATACCTATCTTGTAAACAGAATACTTTGAAGAACAAGTAAGAATAGTGATCAACCAAGATGTAAACCTAACTTTTTTCCTTGATGATCCAGAAGTTCAAATGATGCTGACCATGGACTTCCAAAGCTCCGTGCGTCTCCAAGGTGGATATTATTGACATGCAGCACACGACAAAAGTCTCTTGTGCATAATATTTTTCCTTTTACATATTTGCCTAATCTCTCAAAGGCATTTCCTATATTTGCTGAATGTGCTTCACCATTTGGGGACGACAATAGCATTCAGCGCCGCGAACGTCATCGCGCAGGCCGCTGGCCTCGACCGGCGACCTTTAGCCCGGAGCCTCCCAGCGACGCCGTCTAGCGCCAGCGGTGCGTTGTGCAAACGGTGCACACTGGGTCAAAATGACCAAAATCAATTATAAACGTACTTTCCTTGGACAAAATAACGATAATATTTAGTTCATTGTTTGCATGGGTCAAAAGGAACAAAATATCAAATATTAAAGAAATAAAAAATAAAAATACCGTGGGAAAAACTGCTCAGGTGGCTTAACATGCGAGTACGGATTCAGGGGTTTTATTCCTAAATGTTTTACATTTAAGGTTGTAATTTTGTAAAAAAAATTCAGAACGATAGTTTTAATTGTTGGAGAAAATATTACATTGTTTAGCATCCTAAATCTTGGGGTAATTGGGAATCATGCACGAATCAGGGAACATGAATGATTTCTCTAAGTGAGTAATACCTTATTATGCAACGTTTATAGAATTTTATATTAGTTAAAAACACGTAAATTGTTTCTTCTTATTTCTGCTGGATAATGTGTAAGCCAAATCATACAGAAACTTTTCACCATCTAAGGTCAGATAAGTTGTTAATAAGAGATTTTGAGAATTAAAAAATTCGTTTTACCTCATTGGCATGAGAATTAGAGGGTAATACAATCAAATCAACATCACTGCTGTTCGTACATGTAATCGTAATTATAAAAAGCATTTCATGAATTAAAAAATATCATCGTTTCATCAGTTCAAGTTAGCTAGAGGTGTCATCATTGTTTTCATAATTATATGTCACAATACTTGCGTGGGAGATGTCTGGACGACACGTCGAAAAAAATCACATAATCATGTATTGTCATCATTTATATTTCGTAAGTTTCGATATTCAAATTTGGTTAGAAAGAAGTAAATATTATTCTTAGTTAATGATACGTTTCACTACTTACAAGTTAAAACAGAATTGTTAAAAAATGTTTAAAATGTATCAAAATAAGTAACAGTTTCAATGCAAAAGTACTATAATGAGTGCCTAAAGAATTCATTACGCTGTAAATTACAAGTGATAAAACTGCAAATTTCTTATTTCAGATCAAGAAATGAAGTTACTGAAAGATTGAATAGAAGGAAAAAGCTATGCGAGACTATAGAATAAAGAAGCATGCCAAGAAGAAATATACACATAAATTTACTTTATTATGCGTGAATTAGTGCTGCATTAGGCAGAAGAGCTGGTTAAATGCCCTAAACCTCACCATTAATAAAGACAATTTTATTATTATATTATTTTCGTTATCCCTGATCTCAAAAATAAGCACAGAAAATATCTAGAAATATGAAAACTTAAAACGTGTACCGAAGCGCTACATGTACTTTACTCTACTTTATTTTTTAATTAAACGTTCCAATGGTTTTGAATGTAGTGAAGTTGAGCTGGGCGCTTCGAAGTAAAAAATGCTTTCCGTGCGTCGCGTGGGTTTCGCCCACTGTACGGGTGGGAGGCTCTCTGGGGCGAGGGGCGGCGCTGGCCTCGATTTTTCTCTCGCCGCAACCCGTCGTTACTCTGATAAAAGGTTGTGCACTGTGCAGCGAGTGTATCGCATACTAATTGTGAAGTGCCTTCTGCCTCGTCCTGTTCCAGAGATGGTGGAAACGAAATTTGTGCCTGAAGCACATTTCGACGGTGCACAAGAAATGAGCTACTTCCAAAACTACTGGTGCTACAACAGCATATACTTTCTCGCGTTATTTATAAATTTGAAATTTTTGAAAATTCTGAGAGTTCAACGAAAATGAGACCCGCGCCATTCTTTTAAGCGTCCTTCTGCCCGTGGACAAAAATTGAAGAAATATTTGGAGCGATATTTGAGGGGGGAAATGTTGTAAATTGCTTATATTTGGCGCCAAGTTACACGAAAAATACTAATATTTTCGAAAAATTGAACATAAACTTACTTAAAGATTTGTCTTTTAGGATTTCATTAAGAAAAAAATTATAATTTCAAAATTATAGCTGCAGGAAGATGCCCAAATCAAATTGCACTTTTTAATTTTCAAAAATCTGGAATTTCAACGAACATGAGACATATACCATTCTGTTAAGCGTTCTGAAGGGGGAAATCCCTTGCAAGCAGGCGTTTAGGTCGTCGACGAAGCTCCACCTCCAGCGGGGGAAGATCACCGCCACCTCCCGTGCTAAAAATATGTTCAACACTTCCAAGTCTAGATCTGGGCTGTCCAGGTGATGCCGCGTCGAAGGCGTCACCCGCACAGCCCAGATCATGACTCTGGCCGCACAATACCACATACAAGTCTAATTATCATAGCAGTTAACGCGCCCGACAACACGAAATAATTAATCCTCTCTGCTCATAAGAGCCGGGAATGGGCCTCGCAATCAATTTATCAAAGAAATAGAAAACTGCCCACGATGGACCTACCAACTTCCTCCAACAGACAGGTTGGGGAGGAATATACTAGGAGCACCAAATCGTGTTTGGCCCTCCACCTGAACAAAATCCATATTTACTAAAAATGCACTAATTATAACAATAATTATTTAGTGAAGAATACTATTTGATTTACAATTATTTTACACACACAGAATTTTATGACTTTTTTTGAATATTTTATGATTGTGTGTAAGGACCAAGACGCGAGATCCACATGGATGACTATTACCTACTTTTCTTGCAAGTAAATACGGACCTGCAAGAATAGTGTTTCGGACACCGCGGAGACGGAAAGTGCTGAAGGAAGAGAAGTTCTAGATACGCAATAGGCATTAACATACAATGCTTACATTTCACTATCTTCTGAATGATATTTTAAAGCGCGCACGATACCTTACCTGGCTTGTCTAATGACGTAGTCTAGTGCATCTCTCTTAACCTTTTTGAATTGGCAGAACTCATTTTCCCTTTTATGTAGGTATTGGTCTGTGCTGAAACCACCCCGCATTTTCATCTCTCAGGGGAAAATGTACAAAAAATTAATTGAATGCTAAAACACGTTAAAATGAGGCACAACGAAATAGTTTATCTTCTCTGTTTGTCAAAATCTAGAAGATGCAAGCAGCTGTTACTTGGGGCCGTTGAAATACGCGTAGTTTTAAAAATTGTAAATAAATATTATTCATTCCCGTATTCAATTCTCAGACTGTAATGTTCAGTTCTCATGCTTTTCTTCTTAGATTTAATATTCATTCATTAATAGTAGTGATTTAATAGCACATACCTTTTCAGTAAGGAATTATTTATTGCGGGATAATATGACCTTCCGAGTGAATAATTAAAATTCTGCCAAAATGTTAAGATATTTTCGTCCAAAAGAGCTTTGTAAAAGAAATTCTACGAGCAAAAAATATCCAAATAATTTGAAAAAAGATGTAATATTTTCGATATTTGCTTATTTCTATAAGTAAATTTCTATATTATAGTCTTTCTGTCTTATACTTATTTCTGTAAGTTGCTTTTGTATTTATAATTAGAGGACTAAAACTGTTCAAAATACTCATTCTACCGGGGACTAGGATCAGACAGTTCTACACCATAAATGTTCCTTCTAGTTTTTTAATTCAAAACAAACTTCCAGAAAATAAATTGTCATTAAAATTCGTCAGGATTCATTAACGACACACTCAAGCTCTGCGAAAACCTAAGCAGTGTATTTCAATTCACTGAATAAAACAAAAAATCATTGCATTTTAGTTTGACCACATAATTTTCAATGGTCCACATATTGACCACACTATTTAATATTGATAATAACAATTGCGACTGTCCTTCAATTATTCAATCAACTTACTTTTTTTATTTCATTTTCGGGAATCATTTCCATATGTATGGACCAGGAGAGATGGCTCAGGGCATCAACTGAAGTCACTGCAGTCCCTCAGATTGGCAGGTTCTAGATTCGAGTCCCGACAGTGGCAGGATTTTCGTCACTAGATTGGGTCGAATTCAGTCACTGTCTGAGAATTCTAGCAGCTGACAGCTCTGATAGGTAGTTTTCCGTGATTTCTCTGATCAATACCAGGCGAATGCCGGAGCAGTACCTTAACAAACGGTCCACGGACCGCGCGCGATCTTCAATACTTCTTCCTTGTCCTATCCTTTCCACTTACACACACTTACACTAACATGACTTCACTACCACACTTGCCCGAAGACCGGGAGCTTAGAGCTTGTCCTGGCTGGGGCGGGCCTCGCTGGTGGGAGATACCTGATTGGGGAAAACCCCGCTAACCGACAATAGGTCGGCGCTGGATCTCGCCATACAGCAGGAAAAGATCATCGCCATCCCCGAATAAAAAAACACGCACTACACGTACGGGACTAATAACCATAGTAGCTGACGAAGCTGAAATCACTAACAATCAATCAAATGTATGGAAACTAAAATACAAATGGAACTACGGTACCCAATATTATTTATATTCTATGCCTTAGATTCTGCGACCACCCCTTCGTGACAACTACGTGCGGGGATGCCCCACGAGTGATGAAACCGCTATGCATTGTTACCGTATGAGGTAACGGGTGTCCTTGCAGCGGCGATGAGATCTGAAGTCACCGCGGGAACGGTTCCCACCAGCGAAATGCACTAATTGCAGGCGAACAACGTCAGAAGATGAAGGGGAAAAAATGATGCACCACTAGTTGTACTCCGGTCATTACGAGTAGAAGAGTTTTCTTATGAGGTGTGCTTAATGCGGGAGGTGAAAGCGGATTCGAACTTTACGTCTGCGAATAAGTGAATTATTAAAATGAATATGATGGTTTAATAGTCCCACAGAAGACAAAGATAAAATAAACGAGTCGTTTAATATATTAATAGTTTACATTATAAGTACAACCTACAATTGAACTCACCGTTTATATTAAGCTTAAATTTCTATGAATACAAAATCATTTGGACACCATATCTGTTCCTTCCCCACCGCCACCGGAGGAAAACCCTTGGTGTGTCTCTAATAAATAACATCTCTGCATTTTTTATTTTATTTTATTTTATTTTATTTTTTTTGCAAAGTACAATTCTAGAAAAATCAACCTTTCGTTGGACCCATTACTGCGATGCCCCTCGTGCATAATCTACCACCGCTGCTCGCCGCTCCTAGAGCATTTTGGCGTTGCTTCTTTGATCATTTTCAACGCATTTTGTATAAAGCCACAGAAAAACAAACAAGTACTAAATAGTTGGTTAGTGATTCCGGGCGCGTCAACAGCTTTGGTCATTATTCCCGTAAGTGTAATGCATGTTTTTTCATCGGGAAATCGCTGTGATTTTTCCCCGCTGGATGGCGAGATCCGGCGCCGATCTACCGTTGGCTAGCGGGGTTTCCCCCTAACCAGGACAATAAGTGGTAGTGTAGGGCATGTTAGTGTGTGTGTGTGTGTGTGTGTGTGTGTGTGTGTGTGTGTGTGTGTGTGTGTGTGTGTGTAAGGGGAGAGGATAGGACAAGGAAGAGGAAAAAAATATCTCTCGCGGTTCGTTTCTTAGGGTACTGCTTCACCTGGCGTTGATCAAAGAAACCACGGAAAACTACCGATAAGAGCAGCCGGCAGCAAGAATTCTCCTCCAGACGGCAACTGAATTCGACCTAGGTGAAAAGCTAGTGTTGAAAATCCTGCCACCGACAGGAATCGAGCCTTGGACCTCCCGGTCAGAGGCGCCGCAGTGACTGCGTTGATGCACTGAGCTACTGCTCCCGGTACTAAATAGCATTTTACTGTCTTTTATTCTTACTATTTACATCTATAATATTATTTTATAAATTAATATTAATTTATTATTTAATATTATGTTGAAAATTGTTCAGACAGACAATGCTTTTTTTTTCTTGATGTTCAACACTTGGTTTGATTTGTTTTCCACCCTTTTGGTAGGATCGCATTTCTAAAAATTTTCACGTTTTTTGGGTGATGTGAGCATTTTCTTGTAAAATTTTGAAGCAATTCAATGTCTACTTCCCTTGTGAGTTCATTACCCTTAGCCTGTGTGGCCTTGGCCGTGAAGTTGCCGCCGCCGTCTGCGTCAAATATTGACTTCCGGGCCAACCACACAGCTCGCTTTCTTCGTCCCCCCCCCCCGTCACTCTCCCGCTCTCGGGCGGTAGCTCCCACCGCTGCGGTTGGGCAACTCGGCTTCCCGGAGGCAATTAGCGGCTCATCCTTTGCCACCGCAGCATGTTGCGGCTGCGAAGGAAGGCAGTTCGGTTCGCGTTTCACATTCTACTACGTCGCACCCACCAGCGCCACAATGAGCGGGTGATGTGGACAAACATGATTCAACTGCCGGAGAACTTTTCACATAATAGCTCGCAAAGTCTGATAAGAAATGCCGTTCTTTAAAAATATTAATGGAAAACAAGCTCAGTTAACAATAGTACGATCTACTCCAACAAGAGTGAGAACAACCTTTGCTGCTGCAGCGTTCCTGATCGGAAGGTCCTAGGGTTTGAGTCCCGGCGGTGCTGAATTTTCGACATTAGCCAGAAAGCAAGATCGAATTTAGCCGCTGCCTGGGAGAGAATTCTACCGACCGGTTGCTCTGATCGCGTGTTGTATCTCCTATCAATACCCGACGAATGCCAGAGCGATACCCTCGCAAAAGGACGGCTTTCCTTCCTGTTCCTTGTTCTATCCTCACCCCTTACACACACTGCACCCATAAGCAGTACACTACCCAATATGTGGGGAGACTAGTAGGGGATTTAGAAGCTTGTCCGGCCTTGGGCGGTGCCCACTGACGCAGATACCTGGAGGGGAAAACTCAGAGAGCCGACGTGTAGGTCGCGTTCCAGCGCGGAAGGGACGCCGCCACTATGGTTTCAGAGCTCTTAGTGGACGCTGGATAGCTCGACGCTCGATTTTTGCAGCCAAAACATGAGAGGAGCCTGACGGTGGCGTGGAGAATTGTTGATCTGAATGAACGTGTTGGTTGTATCAGATCTTACTTCTATATTGTCTGTATTAATCTTAACCATTTTTGGAACAGCACTAATAGACCTTACTCGTTGACATATGTGCAAAGCTACAACTGAAAAGAACCTTAAACATTCATTTTACGATCTATTTTAATAATCATATTCTTGAAGTTATTCCAAAACTTTCCCTCCCTAAACTGTAGTATAGGCAGGAAAAGTAATAATATGAATCCCGTTAGCGACGTACATATCTCACATAATCTACTTTTTATAGGAAAAATTATTATTATTTACATTAATTTACAATCTTTATATGTATTCTTTCTCAAATTGTTGGCTGTTGCAAGAAAATGGACTGATTTTCATAATCATCAGACATGTTACGTGGTTGTTTTTTTATTTAGGTTTATTACTGAAAACAACTGGTTACGAATGTGTGTTGAACCAACCCTCAGAGAAAAAGGAGCTAAATAACGCGGCACTCATGGGTCACCAGGCGGACGCAGTCTACTTCTCCCGTGGCTCCTCCTCCCGGCCTCTTCGTGGGAAATTCCCGCCAAGGCGCCGCGCCGCGCCCCGCCCCTTCGTTAGTTCTCTTACCCTCTCGCGAGCTATTCATGGTGGAAGGATTTGGGTACGCTACTCCGACGCACCTATTTTTACTTTCTCGTATACGTGCGTATATACGGAGAAATATACGTAGTATAGAGAAAGTTATGTAATGCTGCGCAAAAAAACAGCGGATTTTCGGCGGAAAAAAATCCATTGCCGGGCTCTGGTTGCGCAAAAGTGCATAAAACCAGTTGCTAAATTAAGAGAAAAAATCAGTTGATGCAGTGAGCCATCGCTCCCGGTTGTTTCTTGTTGTAGTAACCGATTATAGAGTATAGACCCTACATTTTAATATAATCCTAAAATTAATCTAAATAAATCTACCGCGATTTGTTCATTATTTAATTGTGTTTGTCGTAGTGGGTATATTGAAAACATTCCACATTTCCCCTTCGAAGAAACTTGTAAGTGTAAGGTTGTAGTCAGTGAAACTATTATACCGAGTTTTCTTAAATTTGAAGAGAGTTTTCAATACAAGATTTTGAGAGAATGGAAATGCGATGTGTCTGGCAAATGTATCCTTTCACAAAAAAAGTTCAGTGGTTGTCATTATGTGGTGCATTACGTTTTTAAGATAACGTGTACAGCAGTATTTCTTTGTCATATATCCCTATAGCTTTTACGTACAGATCTTTGTAAATACAAAACATTTCCATTACATTTTCAGAAAAATGCTGAACTCTTAGTTCTCATTGAATAGTTATTGCATTATTCAAGAATGTGTTAGAGGGTCTCCCGTATTTTATTGGTCTTAGAGAATGAATACGGAACGATATGAAACTATGTTTTCTGGGTTTTCTGTTTTGCGTTGAGTGAAAATGTAGACGTTTTATAACTTTACTACAGCCACTTTCTACACAAAACTAATTTTCTGGGTGCATCTTAGCTGCACGACATTTTCAGGTATCTCCCAACAGTCCAAGCTATTTTTCAATCATACAGAATCTTGCATCTTGGATGTTTTATCCATAAATTTGTTCAATAATAGATCTTTAAATGATGTCATGAATTTTTTAAACATTTGAATAATTGTTGAGTAATAATACAAAGAGGAGGAGAAGTTTCGCTATACCGCGCATTTCCAATAGCTGAAATACATATTTTGAATATTTATATACTTTGAAAACATTAGAAGAAAATTCACTTCATAAGTACTTTTGTAGCAATACACGATGCGTCTTGCGTGTTCCATGCGCGAATTCCCTCTTCTAGGCATTCCTCTTCGCGTTTTCAGAAGGGGCACGGAGGAACCAGTGCTTGAGAGCTCAGCCACAATCGCGAGCTGCGAGGTAATCATGAGAGGTTTCCATCTGTTCAGGCAGACGCCGGGTCAGTAACTCAGATTGTTTTCTTCCCAATTCTCTTCCTAAGCGCAAAATGTGAGTATACCTCCAAATCCTTTTGGTTAATATTCCATCTGTCGATGTTAGATGCCTTCCGTTGCATTGAAAATATACAGAAAAAATCGATACAATATCAGTAACTTGTATAGGAGAAATGAGCAGGAAAAAGTAAAATGTACTATACACGGGCCATTGTAAAAAGTCACTCAATCACACTAATACTTTTTGTAACATCTTCTAGTATATCACCCTCTATTCTTCGGATTAGGAATGCTAAATTTGTCCTTATTATAGATGCACAATTGCTTTATTCTTGTCAATCTCGTCAGATGTTCTATATCACATTCTAGCAAATCACTAATGAATACTTTTTTACTGGATCCTAATAGTCCGTGGATACTTTCGGCATGATTAGCTACGCATTTAACGTCATTTTTCAATTAATGCATTGCGCTCTCTCAACCATTTCTTCTTTCTATAAAATTAGGATACTTTGTCAAGTACAAAATGGGCTGTCCATAGTACTGGTAAAAAGCCCAGGAAATGGTCCTGTGACTTTTGTATGTCTTACACAGACATTTCTCAAGTCCCTTTAGGCTAATAAAAGAACTTTTTTGTAGAACATTTCGAATTTCATTTATTTTTAGTTCTTCTGAAGAAAAATACGCTGCTCATTATCACGACCATCATGAACAAGAACGACACTTCAAAAGGAAACACTTAATGATGTCCTCATCAGTTTAGCACCTCTCGTCGCTGTTGGCTGCTTATTTAATGACCAAAATGGAAAGCAAGGCCAAGCCAAAGACTATAATGCAAACCGCCTATATTTGTTTTTATATCGTATAATAATGTCGCTCATTTCCTGTGGTTAGTTTACGAACATTTTATTCTTTTTTGGGGGGAGATAATTCCGCATCTTTCACAATTAGCATCAAATTTGTCATTTCGATTTAGTGTTGTGGCGACGTCACGAATATTAGTAGGTACCATTCAAATCACAAAAGGAAAATCCAGAGAAATGCTTGTAAATACCTTCTCAAGAGAGAAAAAGAGGCATTGAATAGAGGTCACATGTATCAAATACTTTCATCCTCTCCCTTTGCTTCATCTATCATAAGCCTTGAGCCGATCGATGGAACAATCTCCCTGGGAAAGGGAGGGAGTAAATAGAAGTAAATAGCCTTGTGCGTGTAATAGCTGACTCTCTTCTTATGAGCGACGCACGGTCTTTGCGTTAACGTCGTGAACTAAGAAAACAAGAAAGCTTATAGAAGAAAATTATCTCTACAATCATAATAAAGTGACGGGTTCCGCTATTATGAAGGGTACCCAAAGTGTTTAGTTCCATAATGTTCGCGATTTACTCTTTTTCACTTAGTTCATATAGACTACAGACACATATAGACATAGACATACACTCTTTTTAGAGGCAAAAATGGTCCAGAAACTGAGAAGAGTAAGAAGATTTGGCCTTGATTAACGGGAGAAAGGAATGTATAAATTATGACTTTCTTCCATAATTATCCGGAATGAGCTAACTTCGTTCTTTTGTAAGATCATTAACTAATATTTTTATCAAACTATTCAGAATAGGATTTTGCATTTTTTTTACAAGAAAAGAGGATTTTGTCTTTAAATATTTCGTATTAATTCGTTCAGAATCCTTCAGATTAATATCTAGTTTAGCGGCCGGAGAAGAGGTGGATGTAAAAGAGAGGAAAAAACAATGATAAAAATGGTAAAGGATAAAAAGATAAATAGCAATTACTTGTGTTATCGGCCTTGTGTTGTTCAATACTTTTCGCCGAACTTCTTCCAAGGCAAAATCATATAAACAAGAAATACCATTTCTTTGAACAAGGGCATTCATACACAATTTTTAGGAAAAATAATTTGTTATTATTGTTATTAACGTTGAAACTGACGAACGTCGGCAGCTAATGGTAGCGTTTCGCTCCTCTCTTTGGTTGTGTTAAATCGATTTAGAATTCTTGGATTCGCGTCCCGCCAGTAGCAGAATTTTCGACACTAGTTTGCACTACACTGGCGGGGCCAATGACCTTAGTTGACGCGTCATTTTTTTGTTCAATGATTTTTTTATAATATGAGCACGATTCGTTTCTGATATCAACCTTATGATTACCATTGCAGTTAGCACAAACCGGTTTATAATTTTTTTGCGTACACGTTACTGAATAATGATTTCCAGAGCAGTATGCACAGTTAATAACACGGTTGCAGTTGTTTTTCGTATGTCCGTAGTCTAGGCATCGTTGGCATTGGATGAGCCCTTAAGGTTTCCGACGTCTTTCTGCAGTCACACGATGATTGCAGATTTGGGTAATTTTGAGAATGGATTCTATAGGTTCGTTGCCTCTAAACTCGGCCGCAACTACCGGGATTGGAATGTTATCTTTTTGCTGTCTCGTAATTTTAATAGTTGATGGGTGACGTAGATTGAGTTCTGTCAAGATATCCGATTCTCTCATGGATTGGTGCAGATTTTTTAACACAACTGAAATTTTTTTATATGAAAGGTCCTTGTAAGAATGGAAGCTTTTTTGTCTCTATGAGGTATTTAATAAGTTTACGGAAATCTGTTATGGAGTTTGCACTTATTTTTGTTCTATTGTTTGTGAAGTCTGCTATAAAATCACAGGTCACTTTATTTTTAAGTTCCTTGATGAAACTGTATGAATTGGAGATATTTGATAAGAAAATTGGGGTGTTTATCCGGTAAATCTGTTTGTTTACTCGTATTTTCACTGAGGTTTTGAAAACGGCTGGTTTCTGGAGAAGTTACACCATCGCGCAATACAACAAATCTGTTGTCAATTTTAGTTATATTGACTGGGATCTAACGGTTCATTAGAATTGTTTCTTTCGGGACTTTTCTTTTTATGTTCATGCGAATCAACAAAATCACTGTCTGACCTTTTTCGTGTAGGGTTTCCTGATGACGATGATGGCGACGTCTGTTCGCTGTGCAACGAACCTGGTGCGAAGCCCGCTTCTATGTTGCCTTCGGCGGAAGTCGGGTTCTATGTTACCTTACCACTTGTATCCATCGATTCACTGGTTGTTATATCTTGCGGAACATGATGCACTGCACTACTCGTGAAATAATTGTTGCCTACATTGTGTAGGGTTAATATGGCCTGCGAAAGTACAAACCCCGTGGATGGATCAGTTTCATTTTGCATTAACTATGCCAATAATGAAGTAAAACTACCGCTTTTCTGAGTGAAAAGCTGACAGTTCTTAATAACGGCAAACGAGTTGCGTATTCCATGCCAGTTAGCTTTGCTGCACTTTATCTCTAGAACGACACTTTCACTAGCTGCGACGGCTTATCGCGCGGAGCGCTCTGAGGTGTTACCTCGGCAAGAGCTGAGCACGAACTGTGATGTGTAGATGATACCATAGCATCAACTTTGTTTATGATCATTCCAAAAATTAAAATAAAGGCTGCGACGTCCACTGATAACTATTGAGCCAAATGAACTTTCCATGTAAAAAAAATTGGCGACCAGTTTGTAATTAATGTTCATATAAAAATTAGTTAAATATTTTTGAAATATATAATTAATTTTTTTAATAACAATAATTTATTTATAAAGGGAAACAGGAGTCCTATTGTACTATTTATCATGGGTTACTTGTTGAATCCAACATTTGATACCATAGCAATCTTTATTCAAATTATCTTTTCATGGTGGCTCAGATTTGTGATGAATGAATGCTAGAACCTGTCGTACTAGTTTACTTTTGGATTTTCGAGGGACGAGATCACAATATTTAATATCTCTGCAGCTGTCCATTGAGACCTTTTCTATTTAAGACTATAACAACACTGAAGAAAAAAAATAGTCTACTGAGCCTTTTTTTTACAATTTGCTTTATTTAAAGGTCGCATAAACTACGAAGTCATTAACGACCATATTTAGCAGCAACAAAAAGTTAACACAACCTACAGAGAAACAGGGCCACCTTATCATCTCGTTGTTTTGATATTAACGTCTGGTACGATTACAAAATTAATTTTGGTAAATACCGTTCGTGCATCCTTAGTCATGATCGCCAGTTTTTCAAGTCACAACGGCGCAATTTTCGCACAATTCCAATCGCCATAGATTTGTCAGAGCAACTCTCAGTTACTTCCTCAAGGTTTCATTTTGCATAATAACATGGAATAAGTTATTTCTGAAAATGACTCTTATTCATTTACAGCGCATGACGTACTGTTATAACACGAAGTATTCGGCACGAGAAAAATAAAAACAACTGTATTTAATTTTTACATCTATATCTGATTCTTTACCTTTACAACCTTACAATTTTTATCGATCTCAAATCCAATTCAACAGAAGAAGTTGCCAGAAACACGTAAAAGTGGCTTACGTACGTCGATTTTGCGTTGCATCTTGTCCCTCTCAAGGCAATGAAAGATCACACTAATGTATTTAATGGTGGTATTTCATCTTCTGTATTCGACAACTTGTAATTATTGATGAGCATATGTCCAAAATTATAATGACAACAAATAACGAAGCCGCTCAATATATTAAAACTCGATACTACACAAATTTTGCAAATGCTTGTGCATTAGGCTACCGCTCAAATTCGCGAAAATTCCTTTCGCAAAATGGAGTCATCCGCCGATCCTTACACCTTACTGTGATTGAAAACTTTAAAGCGTACGGAAATTAGGCGCCTAGGCATTATGCTGCGCGGACCGGGAATGTTTCATTTCTTTTGCGGTCAACCGATCGCGGGCCCTGCCAAGCACCACTGTAGCGATGTCTCTTCAAAGCTTGAACTCGGTCGGAGTGTCCGCCCAATACTTTGCAAAGACAAGGGCTGTCCTCGACGATAAGAGCATAGGTCGAGCACCTACGCTGCATAGAACGCAGCAATTAGCGTGAATTGCACCACCGAATGCAATTCTAGAGTTGGCCGAGCACGGCACAAGGTGGCTGGGTAAAAAATGTATGTACTATTTCTTGGAAGGATTGTGGAACACACATTTCGCTGCGTTTTGCGAAAAGGGTGCTGTTTTTTGGCGCGGGTTAGACGGAATTTCTGTGTATGGAAGTAAAAACAACACAACGTGGAAGTACCTGTAAGCATCCTTCATATTCTTCTTCTTTATCTTGTTGTTTCTTTAAAATCAATGACAGAGGTAAATAAAATGTTTAAAATAAATTACATACATCAGTGTTAAAATCACAAGGGACATGTTGTACTGAATAATAATAATAATAATAATAATAATAATAATGTATGTATTTGGTGTTATTGGGTCGGTAGTCCGACTTCGTCGGCCAGACCGGTGTCCCCCATACCTGGGCCTAATTAAATTCCCATGCTTGGGGGTAAGAGCGACACGAGGCGAACGACGTATTCTCTTCACCGTAACTAGCAAGATCCGCCTGTTTGAGCTTTTCTTCGTCACACAGCCACAGCTACAGAAACTGGGACGATTTTAAAGGAAAGCTACAACTCTATTTTTTCTTCGACCGGGAATCGAACCTGGGATCACAATACGGGAAGCTAGAACGCTGCCCATGAGCCATTCCAGAGTCAATAATAACAGTAATAATAACAACAATTTATATATATATATATATATATTACGAACTGGCATCCTCCTGGAACTTATTAGAGGAAATAAGCAATCCGTGCGGCCAGCTTCTAGAATTCTCTTCAAGAGTGGTGTCGTCCAACTGGCTACTTCGCCGGTATTATCTGCGCATGTTTTCTTGTGTCCTCAATTTGCTAGATGCGAGAGGAGTGGGGGTTAGGTTATTTCGATGACCAATCTAATATATCAAATCTGTAGCTAGTTTTTTGATCCAAAATTCTTTCTATTCCAGGAGAGCGAACATTTCTGGTTATCAGATTTTGTCTACAATTCTCATTGCTCTTCCTTAGTCTGTATTCAACTAATATGTAGTATGTAGTCCGGGGCTTAAGAAAACTTGTGCGCATAATATTGAAACTCTGCCAGCGTCGGGACTCGAATCTAGGACTTTCCGGTCTACGAAGCTTGAGCTGGGGCGCTGCAACTACTCGTGCGCTAACACGCTTCCTTCTCCACTTCGTTGCCACCCCCACAACTGGTCGTGCTGGAAGCGCAGACGGTGAGCGGATGGAAACCGCTGGCTGCGTCCATTTGCCCTCATACGATCTCTCGAGAGGCGTCGACCCTGACCGCGCGCCGGAGCCTGGGGTAACGGAGACGACCGCCAATGCCAGCTTGCGCCAGGCGGAGGTTTTAGTTTTGTTTTGATACTGAATGTACATTTCTACCGTCAGGTTTTTTTTTTCATCTTTAAAGGTCGTCGCTAAATATAGGCCAATTTTGGTCTTCGTGCCAAGAGTTGATGTAACGATGAATATAGTGATTTTCTCTTGCTTTCCTATTGCGTTCACTTGCTAGCTTTCGACAGATATAAGAAATGAGGTTACTGACCTCTTTTAGCCGAAGTCAATTCACACATTTCTTTGCTGAGAAACCAATACGTTCCGTTTGTTTCTCAACACATTACATTAACGATCAATATATGACTCGGCAACGAAAGGATAATTAAAATATCAGCTTTAGGATCCTTTAATTGACCACACAATGTGTAGTTGAACAACTACAGAATATATATAAGGCAGACCCAATTGATTCGGGTTTGAAAATTCCGATTTTGAATATGTGATGTGTGCAAACAGGAATCGTGCAGCTGTTGTATAGACGGTACCTACTACTTCCTATTTTGATTTTTAATTGAAAAATAAAATATGTGTAGAACGTCCAGGAAAAACCGCTTGATTTACAGGTCTTCGTCATTACCTAAAAATTCTTAGACAGGTCAAAATTGTGATACTATTTGTGCCACGGTGATACCCTGGTATTCCAAGATCAACGCATTTTCTTTGGTACAAGAAAGATAAATAGTGAATTTTGGAAGCTTTGAAATGAGGAAATTTAAAACTTCCAAAAGTGAATATTTTGAAATTTATAGCACAGGAAATTTAATACTATAAAGCGAGTATTTTCACATCATTCCTCTTTTAATTATTTCGGAGAACTTTGTTGAAAATTTTGAAAAGTTTTTCAATGTTCAATTTCTCCAGGATTAGTATTTAATATTACTTTTGCTCTTCTTAGAAAAAGTTCTTTAGATTGTGTTCTAAGCTTCGTATACGTAGAGTCGAACAAAAATTTATCCTCATTCATGTTCTATTTATTTCACGAATTTTACATTTCTCCCCTCAAAATAAGGATTTTTAAATGATGTTCAATAGGTTTCATCACCTACATTGCGGACTATTTCTTTATTTCTTCACAGGTTTTTTTAAGAAGGGTCGCTAATTTTGTGAACTATCGTACCTGTGCGAGAACTCTCGCATGTTAAACCCCATTCTCTTCCCTATTTTTCCATTTACATAGTAAGCCTGTAATTTCTTCAAGTCTTCCTTTCCTTATTATTCTCCGTCACTTGTTCTATATGCCTCGTTGTAATTGATAACAATACACCCTTGTCAATACAAACTATTCTTATTTAACGTTATTACCGAGCAGAGAGGTCCACTCGTGTAATTGCATCACGTAGAATATCAAGTAATTAGTTTAATTTCACATACAGTTGCAGATTCTACAGGCTATGAACAGATGGGGTAGAATCGAGAAGTGCCGAACCAGAAAAAATGTAATAGAATGTTCAAGAAGATTTCATCCTATAGATTACAGTGCGAGGAACGTTTATACATTATAAACGCTATATTTTAGTTTTTAAGGCCCCAAAACGCTTTTCGAAGTTATTTAATGATATAGATTAAAGATGAGGCAGATTGTTGCGTATTGCATCTGACATGCATATTTAAATGCGTTTTGCAAATCCTTCATATTTTTAAAGTCAAAGTGCAATTCGTCAAGTCTCCGTGAAATTATCTTTCCTTAGAGACCTTATTTATAAATATGAATTTCGTGTGAGAGCCGCAAAAGGTGTGTATACTACTGAAATAATATAGGAGACGATGTTTCAAATTTAATTTTTTATGTATTACGATCGTGTAGTTTTTGTGAATTAGTGAATGTTTAACATTGTACAATTTAATTTATTATGAACTTTTTAACACAGTGCTTCCTTAATCATTTCCCGCATGTGGTAATGCTTATTGAGCAGAGTCCTGACGAACTGAGTGGTCAATGATACAATGGTGTAACGTTCGGGCCCCTTAATGCGGACGGGCCCAGGTAAAAGAGGACCTATTTTTAGTCTGAAGGTTTTGCGATTGTAAGAATTGTCAGCGTAAGGTTTTGCGATTGTCTTTGCAGTAATCATAGACTGATGAATATGAATTTGTTAAAGTAAATGTGTATTATTTAAGGTACGGCACTAAAACTACTTGTGTTTTCTACGCACTTTTATAACTGGGGCTCGTATAAAAGTTTTGCGGGCGTGCCCGCATACTATGGATTGATATGACAGGTAAACCTGACTGCATTAGCCCATGGCGACGATTTTCAGCGACCTACTCTCATGATTTCCTCTCTGCAGATTTTCTCTCTCTGCTGGCCAATTTCCGGAGCTCCGCTACATCAGGTGATTGTAGCACTGAACTTTTTTTCTCACCGAGATATCTTCACGATTCATATTCCGATTGGGGCGTCACAGATGGGAGAATGAAGATAATTTGTTATTGGAAAAGAAACAACAGGGATGCCAAAAAACGGAGTTAGAAATTTCTATGGATACCATGTGAAAATTGAGGTAAAATCTGAAGGTGAATTGACAGGCGCAGTTCAATTGGCATAATAGGTAGGTGAGAACATTAGTCATAAAATTCGATCATCAGTAAAAGAACAAGAATTCAGGTTCTCAAAAATAAAGACATGCCCTTCAATATACAAATTAAGTTCGCGATTCAGTACCGAATCGAGCCCTGAACACTGCATTATTGATTTAAAATCGATTATTTTTTGGAAAATCCATGGAGCTCACAATCTATTTAACGTTACATATCTATAATTTTAGGTTAATTCCCCGTGTGATACTTTCCTTTCCTCCTGTCTTTGCTTGCCTTCATTCAGAGAATTTTTGGCACATTTGTGCGAGTTTAGAAATCATAGCAAACTACAGATTAACGTCTTCCCCGATTTATATCTCTTTGGGCTAAATTGACTACTTTATTCTTTCTTACCACATTCATGTCGGACCGTATATTATTCTAGATGGATGAAGGTGTGGCACACTACTTGAACCTTTCCGTTAACAAAATGTGGCATGCCCTCTTTACGTGTTTGTCATTAAAATCGTATCCTTTGATTATTATGGCTCAGGTTTTAGGTCCGAATTGAAAACCTACGCCTAAGCGGAACATCTTAAATAGACCTACTTCCTTCTGGTAAATAAACTCCTGAATTATTATGCCGGTGTCTGTGTTTTGTCTTAGGATATAGTCACTAACAAACGTCGATGTTTTCTACCATCTCGCTCGCGCAAGCCTGTTTCCGCACAGAACATTTGCTCTGCTTCCCAATAGCTTCTATTGTGTAATAAAGGGGACGGATTTTAATGAAATGTCATTCTTTCTTTTCACTTTAGAGCAATGCCTTTTAGTACTTACATTAATTTTGTGTTATAAAAAAAGGAAATGACGCATTTTTGTATGACTTTCTTGCACTTTTCTTCGATTTCACACTTTTTTACCTTTTCCCGTCACTTAAAAGCACTTTTCGCTGATTTCATCGGTTTTATTGGTTCTTGCTTCAAATAATATTTACGAGATGCAACAAAATGGTCTCCACAGAATTCCTGAGAATTCGATTTCTTTTCTCACAAATTGCAATGCCAGCTGTAGTGAGTATGTAATCTAAGCTTTCTCTGACGCCTATCAGCTCCACAGTCGGTTCGGCCAATTTCGCGATAACTATAGACTGAGAGTTTGTGCTGAAGAACAGTCCAAACCAAAAGTTTTCAAGATGATTCACTTGAACAAAAGGAAGAAGCCTCGAATCCACAGCTTGAGTTATTCATCTGAAATGTTTTTGATCCAATTTTTTATGTCATTTTTCTTTGTTTTTAGTGTATTTTTCAAACATTTTAAGAGCATTTTATTGATAACTTTTGGCGATGCTTTAGATAATCAAAATCCGCCCCCTACTAATATAAGTTCAAAGATAAACTACCTTTTCGTATACTATTCTGAAACTAAAATTTTCACGACTTGCTATTTGACGTTTTGAACATTACGCAGTAAAGATTTGAATCAATGTGGAGAGTTCTCCCCACAGATGTCTCTCTTTGGAAGACTACTTGCCTAAGTACTAACTGCAATCGCCGTCCCAAAAATAGCCGAATCAGCGTAACGTGTGTGGAAGTGAAATAACGCTTCAGAAAAACGACCAATAGCGATAATAATGTCACTGAAGATTTCTAAATGTGAGCGCACGAGACTTCAAAATTGGCAATTTGATCGGAATCTTAATCAGGAGCGAACACATTCACATAAACATGTATAAATGAGTTGAATGCATTTAAAATATGATACCAAATACAATAGACCTACTACATTATGTTTTACCATAAACGCTCATGTTCCCAAGGGAATGGCAAATTCTGTTAATTTTTTAAGTTACATGCTAACGTGTTTTTATTACCTAATAGAATAATAGTAGAGTTTTAAGTAGGTGATTTTTTACAATCATTCATTTTAAATGCCCGAAGACTTCGATGTATGGAATACCGGCGTGTAAGTTGTTGGAAATGCAAGGATCTGCAGGCAAAATCTAGTTACAATCTCAAAAGTGAGCATCGAGGTGACAATTAAATTGTCTAAAAAGCAACTTCGTGATACATAGATGCCTAGATTGCATTCGTACTTTGTGATGCATAGACCTGATTGATGTTCTAACGGGCACCTGAAGCACAGTGATGCTTCTGTCGGTTATTCCGTAGGAGTTCGAGATTTTGTTTTCAGCCATCCTCTTTGTTTTTATCCCAACATGAGTACTTCCTGGAATTTTCGGAAAGTTGAGACGTCTGTGGTTGTTCTTTACCTAATGCTGCATCTTGTACCACGACAGGAATTATGAAACGTAACCATACACTGCAAGGTCATTATTCGATGATCATTTTGGAATAATTACATCTTTTACTCAACAAGAAATTCGCCATGAGTCGCACGCGTTACATCTTCGTGTTGCTCTAACGACGCATGAGTTGTGGCAAGCCACACGCGAGGCTCGCCCCTCGAAGAAAACGGGTTTTGCTGCAACGACCGGGAAAGGTGGCTCAGGGCATCAACTGATGTCACTGCAGTGTCTGTCCGAGAGGTCCTTGGGATCGAGTCCCGACGGTAGCAGGCATTTTGACACTAGCCAGATAGCTAGGTCTGGAGGAGAATTCTAGCGGCAGGATGCTCTGATCGGTAATTTTCGTGGTTTCTCCAGTCAACACCAGGCGAATGCCGGAGTTTATAGCCTACCGAACGGGCCATGGACCGTGCGCAATCTTCCCTTCCCATTCCGTCTATCTTACCACTTACACTTACATGCACTACACTACCACACACGTCAGGAGACCGGTTGGGAGCTTAGAGCTTGTCCCGGCTGAGGAGTGGGGCTGCACCACTGGTGGGAGATACCTGGTTGGAGAAAATCCCGCTAACCGACGTCAGGTCGGCGCCGGATCTGGCCATCCAGGCCGGACTGGAAGACCTCCGTAACCTCACGAGAGAAACATGCACTGCACTTACGGGAACAATGACCATAGTAGTGGACGCGCTTGGAATCACAACTAATCAACCAAATCAATCATTTTACAATGATACTACCACCAATCATCCTACGATGCTGCAGGCTACAACATACGAGTATCAGTGGGGAGATAAATGAAGTGGCCAAAAATCTTCCCGGTTTCTTTTCGTGGCGGTAGTAAAAATTGAATTCGAGATCTGCACCGAATCCTAAAGTGCTACTGAATTACGGTTTGATCCCATTTAGCTGCAGAAGTTCATAAGTTCAACCATTTCCCCCGCCAGTTCAGCCAGGAGGAATGCCTGATCCGTATAACTGCAGTAATTGGCTTATAAACGAAATTATTCTCTCACATAAATGGTAATTTACATATGTTCAACGTATGCTGAAAAAGTTTCCTTTCACCTGTAAAACGATTGACAAATTGTAGTAAATGTAAAGTTTTCTTCATAAGTTATTACTCCTGAATATATCATGTATGTAATACTTCCTGCCTAAAAGCGCTAGAATGAATTTGGAATCATTATATTTGCATTGAGACTTGTGAAAAGATGAATATTTTTTGCTAAGCGTCGAAGAGTGTGGCACAGAAACAATAGCATAAGTTCGGTGTTGTGAAAAGCGCATGTCGTACCCATGAATGGATTTGCCGTACGTTCTTATCGACAGTTTTTCATGTTTTGAACCGTACAAGCATATCACTTGCTGTTCAAGGAAACATTATTGAATATATTTTTAAAAAATGTTCACCTTTTGAGTATCCGTGGGGCATGCCTTAAATAACAGTTTTATTTCTCTAAAACATGATTCAAAAGAAATTATATTAGCTTTTTATAAATCAGGAGCAGTAACAATAATGCTCCAACATTTATTAATTTCGTTGCATTTAAGAATCTATGAATAATTTTGCATTACAGCATAAGAAATTTAGTAGTAATGTTATATTTTAGGGGCACGATTCACAAAACCCAATTCTTTCTTCAAACCACTTTTTATGAACTACGTATTCAAAAGTCTTAATAAAGAAGTGTTGAGATAAAACTGAGAAGAAGGCGATGAGATAAAACTAAAATTCCTTACAAAAGTTACAAAAAAATATTTTCATTAATCTGAAATTTCATTATTGTATCATTATTTATAATTCCCCTTACTGTTATATAATGTTTCAAGTAAATTTTAGAAAATGCACAAATAACGTCACTATTCCAATCAACATCTGGAGGCGAACATGAACACATGTTCAGAATCCTCCTCAATCTTATAAAAATATATCTTTGCTCCTTCGTGACTGGTTTTTGCATGTATAAGGCCGGTTACTAATTTCCTACCTGTAATACTCCTGGTTTCTTGGCTTGGCATGAAACCCACGGACGCGTGTTCGTGGTCGGTGTCGAAACCCGAGACGTTACTTTTTTCTCCGCACGCGCAAAATGCTCCAGTTAGAAGTTCTCCTTGGCCTCGGCAAAGCTGATCATTAGCGTGTAGCCAGCTCAAGATATTTTCTGATATGCTTGACGCAAAAGAGCCTCCAATACAGCGCAGCGTGTAAGCAAGTTTACATGGCATTTCTCTCTTATTGGTTTTGACGGACGATAGCTTTATTTATTTATTTGTTTATTTATTTATTTTACGTCAAAATTGTTAAAAACTGTGTGTAACTTTCTATGGAAAGAAGTGAATTCTGTTCACGTTTTAAAAATTATGTGAATACACTAAGCCATATTCTAGTTGAATTCCGAATATAGAGAGAAATGAGCGTGTTTGGCAAGAATTTTTAACAAAATATTCCCTCCAATGTAATAAAATCTATTTTCAAGGGTAAATCAGCTATTGATTTGGGCTCTTATCTCTCATCAGGCCCTTCCATCCTGAACTACTATCCCTCCATCCTCAAGGGATAATACTTCGTGCTGAGTCAATATGGAGAACGATAATAGAAATAACTATATTTCCCACTGAATTGTAGAAACGTGCACAGATAAATACATTAAGCTAATTATAAAGCTAATTATAAAGGAATGGAATAGATCTGAGATATATTAAAAAAATAATGAATTCAGACCCTCCGTTTGCTTATGGATAGCACGCTAGCTCTTCGCGGTACGGTTTGAGTTCGATTCCCGGTCGAGGCAAAAATATAGCTGTAGCTTTCTAATACAATCGTTCAGTTTCTGTGGCTGTGAGACGGAAGAAAAGCTCAGGACACTCAAGTATGCTGGATGCGATGATGGGAATAGGTCATGCTCGCCACAAGTCTTCCTTATCCCCAGGTGCGGATCGGGGACCGGGAGCGGTAGATCAGTGCATCAACTGATGTCACTGCAGCGCCTCTGACCGGGAGGTCCTAGGTTCCAGTCCTGACTGCGACAAGATTTTCGACACTAGCTTTTCATCTAGGTTGACTTCAGTCGCTGTCTGGAGGAGCATTCTAGCGGCCGGTTGCTCTGATCGGTAGTTTTCCGTGGTTTCTCCGATCAACACCAGGCGAATGCCGGAGCAGTACCCTACCAAACGGGTCACGGACCGCGCGCGATCTGTCCATCCTCTTGCTTGTCCTATCCTCTCCCCTTACACACACATTTACACTAACATGCACTACACTAGCACATATGCCAGGAGACCGGTCGGGAGTTTAGAGCTTGTCCCAGCTGGGGCGGTGCCCCGCTGGTGGGAGAGTCCTGGTTAGGGGGAAACCCCACTAGCCGACTGTAGGTCAGCGCCGGATCTCGCCATCCAGCGGGGAAAGATCACCGCCATCTCCTGAGAAAAACATGCACTACACTAACGGGACTAATGACCAAAGCCGTTGACGCGCCCGGAAACACGAAAAAATCAATCAATCAATCAATTAAAACCCAGGTGTGGGCAATAAAAACAGTGCCCAAGCCTAAGAACCCGTTAACTAGTAAAAGTCGGATTAATCCGACGCCAAATACGTACATTAAAGAATCCTTTTTTTATATCGCCTACAATATCTCTATCTATCTAATATATATAATATTATATATATATATATATATACTAATATATATATATATATATATATATATATATATATATATATATATATAAGTGAATTCAACGACGTTTAACCCCCTTTGATACCACAAAACGTAGCGTAAGAATAGATATGAAAATTTTTCAGGTTCTTCTTCAGGATTGTCGCGGTGTCCAAGCAAAGTTTGGTAAAGATGAACACAACCCAAATGCGGAACATAAATAAATAATTAAATAGTATGTTTGTAGATGCACCGTGGCCATTTTTCGTCTACCGCTGAGAGCACGTGGTTCATAATATATTCCAACAGAGCCCAGTAGTGCTAGAGAAAAACTGGTACCGAATTTATTCGCTCGAGGCCAGTAGCGGTGGATAAGAAAAAATTGTAATCTAATAGCAATGTGTTGTAAAATAAAATGAAAGAAAATTCTAGAATTTTATTAAAATTTGAACCAATTACGTTAAAAATAATATTCTTAAAGACCGTGGCGTTCCCTCATTCGCTAGGATTGAATATGAAGAAAGCCCGGGCAACGCTGGGTATTTTTCTAGTATATATAAACAAATAAAATACTTTCTAATAACACCACAATACATTCAATATTTTAACAAAAATGATCTTAACGAATTCTTCAATAACATAGTATTGGTGTATACTAATTCACTACATTGCTTGGTTAGCAATTCCGGGCGCGTCTTCTGCTAAGGTCATTAGTCCCGTCAGTGTAGTGCATGTTTTATCGCGTGGCATGGAGGTGATCTTCCCCCGCTGGTTGGCGAGATCTTCTTCAATCAGGAATCAGCTGAGAACAGCCCCAGCCTGGAGAAACTCTAAGCTCCCGATTGGTCTCCCAGCACGTGTGGTAGTGTATTCCATGTAAGTGTGTAAATCAATGGTGACAATAGGATAAGAAACGAAGGAAAAATCGCGCGCGGTTCGAGGTCCGTTTGTCCGGGTACTGCTCTGACATTCGCCTGATATTGCTAGGAAAAACTAAAGAAAACTACCGATCAGAGCAGCTGGCCACTAAAATTCTCTTCCAGACAGCAGCTAAATTCGACTCAGCTGTGTAGCTAGGGTCGAAAATCCTGCCACCGTCGGGATTCGAAACCTAGGGCCTCCCGGTCAGAGCACTGCAGTGACATCTATTGATTCTCTGCGTCACGTAAGCAGGTCCAGGAATACAACAGTACTTTACAATACTGTACCATACTTTACATACTAGTACAAGGGTCTTTTACTTACTACGAATATAAAAAACTTAATGTTCCATTTCGTAACACTGGAATAGCAAATACTCAATGGTACCTAGTCTCTTCCTTGGAGTCTTGCAGCTGCATGACGTCAGCTGTGTCGTAAAGAGTAACGCACCGAGTATGAAAATGCAGCCAGTACGTGCACTAAGGGAATAGGAGAGAAAATATTTGCATTTTTCAATCAAAAGCGAAACTCATCGTTTTTGTACTTTTCCTAAATTCCTCGATAACTAACGAAACCATATACACATCTTAAAAGGCTTTAGTCTGCAAAGTAAATTTCTATTTGTATTGAAAATTAGTAATCGATCAGTAAATCAGTAATCAATTAGTAACCAAATCGCCCAGACATCGTCATACAGATCACATGACGTTATATGTTTGCTGACCAAAATTCATAGAATTCGAAGATGTGACGTACATTAGATGTATGTCAAACGGTTCGATGTATTGTTCGGGCAATGTTAAAAAACTGAAAACAACGTGATACTAAGACTAAACACTCTATGAAGAAGGGTGTGATTACATTTGGAAAGACGCCATCTTTCTTGATCTTTTTTTTTTTCTCACTATTCTCTAAGCAAATGTACGAAATAAACATGGGATTAATCTGACCTCTTCCTTACTAACTTCTCATTTACCACACCTCCCCAATTGAATCTTTTATTTCAGAAACGCGTCAAACGCCAAATTCCTCATTTCGAGAAAATTGAGAAAAAAATGTCACAGTTTTTCTGAATTCAAAATATTTTTAATATTAAAGCAGATGATAAATGAATATTTTTCATATAAATAAGCACTAAACGATGTATCCATCCTCATGGAACAATATTCTGCCAATAACGACTTTTTTAGATTTTGGCTTTTGACAGGTTTCTAAAATTAACGATTCAATTATTTTTCTCTGTCAAACTTTCAACGAAATTATCATTCCGTCTCTATTTTGCCGGCCTGTACCGTCTGCCTCAAGCTCGTGCAGTGCGGTGACAACACGTGTTGCGTTCCACCTAAGAACACGTGCTGCGCTGCCAATTTGCCGTGTTCCAGAAACTACGAGAACCCACACCTCAGAGATGTGGTAGGGCACCAGGTGTGTTTAAGGTTCTATCGACCATTCGTCCCTTTCGTCACACATGCCGGCTTTAGTAATTAAGAAGGAATTTAATATTTCTGTCGTTTTGTTTCGTTTCATTTCATATTTCTTCTTGTTGTTCTTTTTCTATGTGTATCTGCAATCACAGTTTCACGTTGTGTAATAAAAATTGTTCTAGCTCTCATTTGCTCTAAAACTAAGAAGGATTATGAAACTTTCCGATTATTTTCTCATTTCCAAACCAGCTGAATAACTAACTACGGAACAAACTGAAGTTGACATAAATATAAATTTCTCGGAGTTATCACAGGAAAACTTTGTAGAAATATTAATTATTATTAGACAATTTTATCAGAGGTAGAACAGTATATAATCAAATGCATAAGATTCAGTGATTTTGATTGGCATTTACAATATCATTTGCAAATAAATACATCTCTCTG
Organism: Teleogryllus occipitalis; assembly: GCA_011170035.1. Lineage (NCBI taxonomy): Eukaryota > Metazoa > Arthropoda > Insecta > Orthoptera > Gryllidae > Teleogryllus > Teleogryllus occipitalis. The sequence continues at coordinate 25,270 of BLKR01004759.1, read as the reverse complement.
AAAAAAACTAATATTTAGTGAACCTTCAACTGACTTTTAAACTTTGAACTTTTCAACTGAATTGGGCAGAAGGAGGTTATATTCTTCGTCGTGTTTATGTTTCTTCAGGCTTACCTTTCACAAATGTATCCGAATTTAAATAATTTTTAGTATGTTTTAAAGGGTATAATATATCTTTCGGCAAATTAACACCAATAGCGTGTAACTACACAAGTGATATAGACCAATCAGGACGGTACATTCCAAAAAAGTATCGCTTTTTCCTTACCACTTCCTCTCTATTGACCAATCACAAGGTGCAATACATAAATCATGAAATGCTACCGTGTGCACTTGGAATCCGAACACATTATTATTTAGCGCATTCTTAAACGTGTTTAGAGATGTCATTCGTAGAATATTATTACTAAATACAACTCTGACATTAGACATTTTTATAGATTAATTGCCTCGTTGCTACGCGACGAGGAAATTTATCTGGAATTTTCATTTCACGCATGGTATTCATCTAGGTGAATTTTATTTACAATTTACAGAACTCTTCGCATACATCTTAAACAGAATTTGACCATAAATCATTGATGCAGAATATCTGATTGGGTTTTATGAGACTGGATTGGCCCAAATACCTTTTTGATCAAAAGGATTGTTATAATTTGAAACTAACATCGCGGTATCGTCCGGAATGAACCGAGAAAAACCGTTCTAGATCCTCTCCCCTAAAATTCCGCTCGGTACTTGCAGAGAATCAAATAAGCAAACTTCTTAGTCCGACTTCAAACTCCGATTCTGTCGGAACTCGAAAACGGCCACTCACATGTGGCTGTCGACTTCCGTTTGTCCCCTCCCCTTGTACCTCGACCAGCTCCCGCCCAACCCTCTCGACCCCTTTTCCACTAGAGTCTTTTTCATTTTCCTTTTGCGCCTTCCACCTCTTCATACACAGTCCCTGCAAATAAAGTCCCCCGATACTGCCAGCTGGAGAGCCGATTTTGTGCTCGCGCTCTCTTCAATATCCTTCTCCAGGAGAAACAATTGAAGCAGAGAGAGAGAGAGAGAGGGAGAGAGGGGGGGAGGGAGAGGGGGGAGGAGGTCGCCGGAAGTTCTTTTCCCACCCCTTCCGCCATCTCCCCTCCCGCGCCACCCTTTCTAAATGGTCACCAATTTCAACCTTTCTTCTCCTTCTCTTTGTGCGCTTGCCCGCTCACCACCACCACCGCTGTCCCTGCTCCAGTCGTTGCATTTTGTGTTGGGAGCTGTTAGTTTCCACACACAACGCGAATTTGGCCTTCGAACGGCCTTCAAGTGTCCCTATTTATTCCGAGAGAATCTTTGCAGCAGCTTTCAGAGTAAATTGAATGCGGTTCATTCAAGTTGTTTGTGGCAGAGAAATTACAATGGGATTAAAATTCTCATTCATGCTGGGTTCGGGTCCGCCTTGTCAACATGACGTTTAAAAGAGGGAAAATATTAGTAGACGCATTTTCAGCGACATTATGCATCACAAATGTCATTTGTGGCCAACTTAATTTGCATCGCAATTGAGTCGCGTAATAGTTTAAGCCCCTCTTTCTACAAACAGAATCAACGTACCGGGAAACGAAATATTGCATTGAAATCTCGTATTGCGTACTTTTTCTCCCAGTGTGGCCGTGATGTAATTAATGTGCACAGCGATACGTTTGTACCTAGGAATTTATTTTGCATTTAATATCGTATGACATATTTGCCATTATATATCTTTTACATCTGAGTAATTATATTTAATAATTTGGTATTGCGTGATCAAAGTGAAAGTGAAGACATCATTTCTATCACGATTCATTCTTTAATTTAGTTAATAGTTATTTAAATTCCTTGTCATCTAAACGAATGTTTAATTAAGAACAAGGTCTTTAAAGAAGAGTCCTTAAAGAAGAGGACGTGTGACGTGTACATTTCTTTGTTATTTTTAAACTATCATTCTAAATTTTCAATCTAATCATTTTACAATTATCCCTTTGAAGAAATTGCCCTTAATGTTCTGTGGCAAATTTTCTTCTATGGGTAGCTTCTTCATTGCAAGCCAATGCATTCAGCTAACACCTGAATGCATTGGTACCTTATTATTTCCAGCACATTAGCGATATTTTGAAGAAAATACGCTAAAAAAACTAATATCCATGTAAAATAATCATTCTTAAGTAAAACTCAAGTTGTATTGTGTTGCCTCTTAAATTTGTCAGTACTTATGAGAAAATTTATTATTTCAGGTTCATTAATGAATATATTGTGATAGCAATTTAAACCAACGGTCAATGACAGTGAATACACCAAGTTTGTGGTTCTACTTTATCATCTAGTATATCATTCATTTCTAATGTACGCATAAATTGATGGAAAATTAAAAACCCTACGACCATATGCGTAATGTCTAGGGTTTTGTTAGATTCCGAGGAATCTGGCAAACAATCCAAAAACAACTCAATTTCAATTTTGAGTGAAAAATCAAATTTGTATTGTATTATTTCACCTATCCTCATACTGCGTCTAACGACTGATTTTTTTATCATTCCAATTGTATCACTGCTAACGACACAGCTGGCGCCATACAATAGCAAGGCTACAAGGAAAATGCCGCCCACAATTAAATATTTGCAATTCACGTGCCCCGTTATTGAACATCAACATTTTTATATTCATGGTATGCAAATAGTTGTTTTACTGTGCATCCGTATATACTATACTGTGTTTTACTGTGTTCGTGTTTTTGTTAAAATATTTAGCTTAGTGGTATACGAACATATTTTATTTGTTGTTTTTGTTCAGTGAGAATTAGAAAAAACATTCTTTGTAGTTTTGTTCAACAACATTTTCAAGCTGCAGGCCTCTAGCTGTACTAAAAATGCATAAAATATATTACAAAATTGATATGTCAGTATGAGATATACATTTTCGTAATAAACGTTATTTAATAATTAACACTTAATGAGGTAGTATGATAGCATCTTAGTAATTTGAAAAATTATGGTATTATTTTAATATTTGTGATTCAAAACAAGAATAGATAAAAAATGAATTATTCGGGAGGCAGTAGTTTGGTAGCAACGAGTTTTCAATTTACGATTTAATATCAAAGTTAAAATCAAGTCCGTTCCGCCTATTTTAATGTCCGGTGGAATATTTTAACGGCCGAAAACTTAATCCATTGTTGAGATTATTCGTTGCTATGTATATAAATCCGGGTTTAATATCACAATTTACAAAATAATTAACTTCACTGGAAAAGAAAATTGTTTATATAGGAACTTTTGCACTCTGTAAGCAATACATTTAAAATGAACGTCGAAGCAAATAACTAAATGTGAAGATATTTCTAACTTCCAAAAGCTTTCTCGAAGTAGACATTATTCAGATTATAAATTGTACTTCACTTTGATAATTGTCTGGTACATCCATGTTACAATTCTTGAAAATCGCTAGCTTTGAAGTTTACTAACAGAAGTTCAATTGTTGAAAATTTCCTATGCTCTAGATGTTTTGAAATATATCTTCACGGACAGGTTGACGTTTTTGGAAGTAAAAACTCGAAAGGGTACCAGGTACGAAGAACCACACTCCTGAAACGCATTTTCGTAACAAATCAAGATCGCAGTTCCAATAATGTATGATTTTTTCTAATGTGTGTCGCCGTTACGGTCGAATGTAGAGGTGGTAGGAAGGTGGCGGGTTCGATGTTGGTGGCAGGTGCCAGAAATTTGCTTGATGTGTTTAATGTGAGGTTTTGGAGCTTGTTGTAATAGAATTCATACCCGATTTCTACAATATTTCCTTGATCATTTCCCGTCGAATACTGGAGGACTACCCTATACAACGATCCAGAATTCCTGCGCGATCATACTTCCTATCCCTTTGCACACCATCCCACCCTAATTCTGGGCGTTAATTCCATAGCACTTGAAGCGTCCTAAAACAACATTTAATCTATCAATCTAGTACATCAAAGGGGAAGTAGAAAATCCTCAACTGAAAGAGTCTGATTGTTTGGTTCCCGACGGTTACGGATTTCTGACACTAAGTAGCAGTCGAATTCAACCACAGCCTCACCGCGAATTCTAGCGATCTGATGGGTAGTTTTCCAAGGTTTCTCCAATGAACCACCCCAGGTGAATGCCGGAGAAGTACCCTAACAAACAGTCCACAGACCGCGCGTTATCTGGCCTTTCTCATCCTTGTTTCCTCCTCTTACACACACACACACACACACACACACACACACACACACACGTCTGAATGCACTACACTATCGCAACTGTTGGGAGACTCTGCTTATCAGGTGCTTGACTCGGTGCTCGGTGCTCGTTGCTCGGAGAGATACTTGAAGGGGGAAATCCATTCAAGCCGAAGAGTAGGTCAACGTCAGATCTAACGTTTCAGCGGAAGATGAACACCGCCATCTCCTCGGATACATAAAATGTACTACACTTACGGTACCAATACGACGTGCCCGAAATCAATAAACGCTCACAACTTTTCAACAGAACGACGTGTATTCTTCACAGTTTTAAACACTTTCGCTAGTACCTGAGCTGGAAGAAAGCAACTCGTTCAGCCCGAGAGTCAAACGCGATCACCGACTCGCGAAATTCGGTCGGCCGCTGATCTAAACCGATAGCTGAACAGCAGCGCAGGGCGGCGCGGCGCGGCCCGTGGCTTCCTCCGCCGCGGAGACCGGGCCAGGTCCTCCACGTGGATTTGCCGTGCGCGCCCTACGCCACCGCGAATAACCTTCCACTCGGCTGCCTCCGCTCCCGACTCCTCATCTCGAGCAGCCCCGCTTCCCTCGAACCCTCCCCGGTAGGGCAATGCATAAACGCAGCTCGCCCGACCGGCAAAGCCTCAATTTCTCCCGGACGGGTTCTATAAGAGGAAGCTGCGAGACGAGATGAAATGGGATGACAACACATCGGTGAAGAGTTATGAAACAATATTATTTGTTCGTTTCTAGTGTTTGTTTTCTTCTAAAGCAGATGAAGTTTTTATCATTGGGAAAGAAAAAAAATTATTTCAGTGGCGCAAATTTAGAGTTGCTACTAATATACTTTACAAATACCTTTAACATAATCATTTATAAAATGGCAACTGATAAAACTATTAATATATTTTATTCGCCTTTGAGTTAAATCTTCTTTTCCTCCCTTGTGAGTCTATTAGCCAAAAGTACGGGTAGAAACTTTTTGCGCCATTGATAATGCAAGGTTGTTCATCTGCATTATTGTACTTTTTCGTAGACCATATGAGAAATATTTCTAATAAAGAATCCTTATTTAATGTTTTCGACGGCTTAGATTATTTTTTTCTCTCTTTTGATTGGTTTTTTGCGCTGCCCTTCGCCCGTTATTCTCTCTCAATATGGTGCTCTTCAGGTTGCAAGGAACGGTCGCCCAACCGGCAAAGTTTCAATATCGCTACAAGAGGTCGCTAAGAGAGGAGATAAAATGGGATTAAAACACAGGAAATATAAAAATATTTGTTAATAATCTCCAGAATTTTGTTTCATCGTTTTTGAAAACAAATTACGTTTCTTATAGGATTGTCTCTTTAAAATTTTGACATATTCTAACCGTATGATTAAAGGTATTCTATTGATTTCGGCACTATCCTTTATTACAGAAGTTTCATTTATCTACTGTACGATTAAATTATTGGATACAATAATGTGAAATAAATATACTCTTCAAAAATAAACATATAATGGCGATCAGATAACAAAAAATAATTTCACTGATGCAAATTTTATTTCACAACTAATACTTTTCTTGCTTCTTTTTCATTTTCGCTTATAGAGTAGCAATGGATAAAATGCTTCAGTATCGCTCGGATATATTTTCTAAGAGAAGGCTGAGAGATGAGATAAAACGAGGAAACACACAAACACGCACGCACACCCACGCGCGCGCGCACAAACACACACACACACACAACACACACACAATTCCAAGTGAAACATGTTTCTCCCGAAAATATTATAATCTGAAACATAAGGCGAAACTTCTTTTTTTAATGTGTGCTAAAAAATATAATAATATTTTATTCGCAAGTGAAAAAAATTAGCATTTGACGCAAGATAGGTGACATTCTCTCCTACTCCGACGTACAAATCCCTGTGGCACAAATCAAAGTTGTGTCTGATGTTTTTCAACAATCCGTAGTACAAGTTTGAAGCAATTTTCAGTATTCATTCCATGGGCGTTTTTTATAAATTTACATCTGTATTTAACCTCTCGTTTTTTGGTTTTCGTGGTTGCATCCTTCTCCTTTATCGTTCATGCAGGTCTCTGCAGCTCCCGTCGTCTCATCTGAAGACTTCTGTCATTCGATGATAACAAGAGCGATCTTCAGGAAAACTGAGTTTTCCAGTTGAACATCCACATTTATGACTGCTACTTTTGTATCCACGTATGTTACATCAAAAAGTGCCTAGATACTGTGCAGTGATTGACTTAGAATAAAGAGAAATTTATTCTATATTGGAACAAAGAAACTTGTGAAACCCTACGAAAATTTTGGTCTCTTTGGCTGCTGTTTGTGCGATATAATTCTGACGACCGGCTGCTCTTGTCAGTAGTTTTCTGTGGTTTTTTTTCCTATCAATATGAGTACTAGGCGAATGCAGAAGAAGTATTCAAACGGTCTACAAACCGAAATTTCCTCCATTGTCCTCTTCTATCCCCTTAGACAAACACACTGCACCATTACACATGACGAAGACCAGCCGAGAGAGATAGAGCCTATTCCAGCTGGGGAGGTCCCCTCTGGAGAGAGATCTGCAGAAAGGAAAACAGCACAAGTCGATTGATTGATTGATTTTTTCGTGTTTCCGGGCGCGTCAACAGCTTCGGTCATTAGTCCCGTTAGTGTAGCGCATGCTTTTTCTCGAGAGATGGCGGTGATGTTCCCCCGCTGGATGTCGAGATCCGGCGCCGACCTACCGTCAGCTAGTGGGGTTTCCCCCTAACCAGGACTCTCCCACCATCGGGGCACTGCCTCAGACGGGACAAGCTCTAAGCTCCCGACCGGTCTCCCGGAATATGTGGTAGTGTAGTGCATGTTAGTGTAAGTGTGTGTGTAAGAGGCGAGGATAGAACAGGAAGAGGAAGGACAGATCATGCGCGGTCCGTGGCCCGTTTGGTAGGGTACTGCTCCGGCATTCGGCTGGTGTTGATCGGAGAAACCACTGAAAACTACCGATCAGAGCAGCCAGTCTAGAATTCTCTTCCAGACAGCGACTGAATTCGACCTAGCTGAAAAGCTATTGTCGAAAATCCTGCCGCCGTCAGGACCTCCCGGACAAAGGCGCTGCAGCGACATCAGTTGATGCACTGAGCCACCACTCCGGTGCACAAGACGACATATGCCGGCTTCGGTCCTCACGTTCCAGCGGGGAAGCCACATATTCCCCTCCCACGATGTACCTTAGACTACATCTACGAAATCAATGAGCGCAGCTGTTTGCCCGGCCGGAAACATAGAACAATGAAACAATAAAACGTGCAGATCGGGTTGGCAGGGCCTCCTGCACGCGAATCGAACCCGCGTGGCCAGGAGGCCTTGGGGGCCGTCTCGTGCGAGTCGTGATGCGCCGGGGCCGCCCAGTATCGTTTCGCTGGCTATTTACACAGCGCAGCCCCACGCGGCCCCGGCCCCGCGGCGCGGAACCCCAAGCGCCCGCCCAAAAACAAAAGCCGGGACGCGCGCGTCCGCTCCGCGCCTCGGTGCGGGGGGGGGGGGCAGTAAGGAAAGGGTGGGGCGGACGGCCGACTGATGCTGGCGAACGAAGCAGTCTCAGGACATTCGATTGCACCTTCGTCTCCAAATCATTACGTTCAGGCGGATTATAAGGGAAGCGAAAAGATTAATCTTCTCTGAAAACTCGACTATTGTGACATGTTTGATACTACACGATATATATTTTAGAAAGAAACCTCAATATTTTTATTGAATTAGAGACTGTACTACCTTTCCCAAACTATCTATTTTATCCAATTTTTTTATTTGGAAATGTCCTACAATAATTTCATAGACATAATTTCGTAGGTATTCGGAGATCTTCCACGTACGTTATCGAATCACGTTTTTATACGTTCGTGTTTATTGCCACAGTAAGTCAGGTTCGTTTGCTACTGTTTGTGCCGACTTTGAAGTTTGGCTGTGTTCGCCAGAACGCGTTCCACATAGTGCGAACGTGCCTATATACACGAGTGCGAGAAACATTCGGTCGTAAACGGTCTTATCCTTTCGAATGCGAATTCTCCGGAACACGGATCCACTGTGACGCGTCGTACGTGTCAACGGCTAAGGTCATTAAACCTTAATTGTAGTGAGTGCTTTTTATCACGAGAGGTGGCGATGATCTTCCCCCACTAGATGGCGAGATCTGGCACCGATCTACTTGTCGGCTTTTCCCAAACAGGTATCTCCCACCAGCGGGGTACCGCCCCCGCCGGGACAAGCTGTAAGCTCCCGATTAATCTCTCGGCATGTGCGGTAGTGTACTGTACGTTTGTGTAAGAGTATGTAAATATGGAGTGAGGAAAGGACAAGCAGTTGACGCGCTCGTCATCACTAATCAATCAGTCTGATTGTTCGTAGAAAATACGGGAAAACTCCTGAGCAGTCGTCCGCTAGAATTATCTTCCAAACAGCGGCTGATGTGTATGTAGTGTGCAAAATGCGCGACCATCGGGGATCGAACTCTAGATCCCCTCGGAGGCAACTTGTGGAAGGGAGGGGGGAACGCGGGAGGAGGGGAGGATTGAATGGACCGGGGGAGGACGCTCAAAGGGTAAAGGGACGGAGGGATGAACGAAAGGGGAGGTAGAAGGGGCGATTGATTGTTAGTGATTCCGGGCGCGTCCACTACTAGGGACATGACTCCCGTAGGAGTAGTGCATGTTTTTTCTTGGGAGATGGCGGTGTTCTTTCCCTGCTGGATGGCGAGATCCGGCGCCGACCTACCGTCGGCTAGTGGGGTTTCCTCCTAACCAGGAGTCTACCACCGAGGCACCGCCCCAGCCGGTACATACTCTAAGCTCCCGACTGGTCTCCTGGCATGTGTGGTAGTGTACTGCATGTTAATATAAGTGTGTGTATAAGATGAGAGGATAGGACAAGGAAGAGGAAGGAAAAATCGCGCGAGTTCCGTGGCCCGTTTGTTAGAGTACTGCTCCGGCATTCGCCTGGTTTTGATCGGGGAAACCACGGAAGACTACAGATCAGAGCTGCCGGCCGCTAGAATTCTCATCCAGACAGCGATCTGGTTGACAAGCTAGTGTCGAAAATCCTGCCACCGTCGGAACTAGGACCTCCTGGTCAGAGGGACTGCAGTGACATCAGTAGGTACCCTGAGCCACCTCTCCCAGTAGGGAGAGGAATGAAAGAATGGAGGGAAAGAAGGGCAGTGGTGTGGGAAATGAGGGAATGGACGAACGGGAGGAAGAGGGACGGAGTGGACGAAAGGAGAGGTGCAGGAACGAAGGAATGGTGGGAAGTAGGGGGATGAGGATGGACGAAGGGGTGGATAAAGGGAGAAAGAGGAACTGAGTAGTGGGCCAAGGGAGGAGTGGACGAAAAGTGGGTGGAGAGAAGGAGGGGCGGAAAGTTGGACCAAATGTGGAGGAGGGTGGACGAAAGAGATGGGGGTAGGAGGGTCGGTGATGGAGGGACTGCAGGAATGGACGAAAGGGGGGTGGAGGGACGGAGATGATTGGCGAATGGGGTGGTGGAGGGATGAAGGGGGGAAGGAGGGGCAGAGGGGCGGGACGGGTTCGAAGAACGAGGGCGGGACCGGTCTTTCCGTGAGACGGTCGGTCGCCTCCGGGCTGGGCTGGATTATTCACGAGTCGAGCAGGATATTCGAGCGAGAGAGCAGGCGCTGAGAAGGACGACGCGAACTGAGGAGGCGGTGGAGTTTGGTGCTGGGAGCTTCAGCGCTGCCTGGTTCGCGGGAATCAGTTCATGCGAGGTCGAAAGCGCTAACGATGGAGAGGTCAAACAATGAAATTGTGTGGAATGGAACAACACGTTGAGTAGAGTACCCCTTTTATCTACTACTTTTAACAATTGGTTGATACTGACTTACTTGATGTACTCGTAGACATACAAAATTTTATTTATATTAAGAAATCAGTAAAAACTTTACGACTTTCGGAGGATAAAAGTTACATATAATGTTCATAGAGAAAACAACATTTATTGCCCCTTTTATTTAAAATATTAAATGAAATTTCTAGCATGAGGAGTTATTACATTCTCAAAAACATACGTATAAAATTAGTAAAATAAGTATCTCGAGAAATTAGTATCTTAGTAAAATAAGTATCTCGAGAGTAAGTTATGTAATAGTGAGGAAAATCAGTCTCGAGTTTCTTACGGAAATACGCGTTCTGTGGTACATGGTACCAAAAAAGTTTTTTTTAAACGCCCTTCTCTCTGGCCACATGTGATAAACACTGGTGCTGGAATTTTCATTTACTGGATTTTTTTTCAAAATGAATTATTGGTCGATTGATCTGGCCAGACCGGAGAACCTGAGAATGCGAAAGGAATTCTTTGAATTTTGAGGGTTTTTAACAATCAAAGCTCTGGGATACTAAACATTTTATCTATTTAACATTTTATCTTTTAAACATTTTATCTTAGATATTATATATAGAAATGAGTTAAATACAACTGTAAAGATGGCGTAGGTCCGATTTTCATTGTTACATAAGAATTTCCGAGAATTGCAAAAGGTTTCCAATTTTTGGACGCTCTCGTACAACTTCATTATGTAAGATACAGATTTTTCCTTCAATCGAAATTTGTTGTGAACAATGAATTATTTAATTAATGTCTTGAACATTTTTTTAAAATTAGTGTCTTTTTCACTTAATTTCGAGAAAAATGTGGGCAATTTTAAAAAGATTTTCTCAAAACCTGTTCCTATTTTTTCTTTATACTTGTTGAATGAGCAGAGCTAAATGTATTGAATAACATTTGATAGTATCATCTGATTCTTTATGTTTTTTTGGTGCGCTGAAAGGGACAGTCTCGACAGTTTTTCTCTAATATGTACTACAGATTCTTTTTTCAATCTCGAGTTCAATCTTTAAAGACAGTAGTTATAACGACATAAGAAAACGGAATCGGATTGACAGTTTTTATTTACAATAAATAACCATTTCATCCTGTGAAAATTAAGCAACAACAACTGCTCCGCGATGTCGATACCATGAAAAAGCAGTGCCTGGTAGTAGTACTTTTTTATTTTTTAAACCGGAAAGCAAGTAAGTGAGCAGCATCTTTTGAAAGTCCAAGTTCTCTAAGTCATTCAAGCTTTTGAGAAAAAAAGCTCAGGTTCGTTCTCTGAACTGTCTGGTTCGAACTCGCTGTAGCATAATTTTCCACCACACATGCTTCTCTATCTGTTTCCCACTCAATACTAAGTCACGAGAGAACTGAGGAACTGTCAACTCAGAACCGCTTGTTACTGAGCAAATAACAGATTCAAGATTAGGATAGTTAATCAACTCATTGGCTGTTTGGAAGAGAATTCTAGCGGCCGGCTGCTCTGATCGGTAGTTTTCCGTGGTTTCTCCGATCAACACCAGGCGAATGCTAAAGATGTACCCTAACAAACGGGCCACGGACCGCGCGCGATATTTCTTTCCTCTTCCTTGTCCTATCCTATCCTCTCCCCTTACACACACACTTACACTAACATGCACTACATTACCACACATGCCGGTAATGGAAGTTAGCGCTTGTCCATGCTGGGGCGGTGCCCCACTGGTGGGAAATACCTGGTTGGGGTCAACCCCGCTATCCGACGGAAAGTCGGCGCCGGATCCCGTCATCAGGCGGCGATGGTGTAGCGGTTAACGTATCGGACTGCTATGCCCAAGTTCGCGGGTTCAAACGCAATCGAAGCCGTGGATTTTTAAGGGCGAAAAAATCCTTCGTACGCCTTCCTTTGTAGGGGAAGTAAAGCCGGCTGTCCCATGTTAGTAGATTTACTGCATGTAAAAGATCCTCAAGCCTAAAAGAAGCCTCTGAGCTAAATGCAAATTGTCTGATTCGTCGCTCAAATAACACCTTCTTTCTCCCCTAGAAGGTGAAAGGAGCATAACGGAATTTGCGTGGTCAGACGGAAGAGCAGGCCTCATAGCCTGAGTGTCGCCACATCAAATAAGGCATTCATTCTTCAGCGGGGGATCCGCCACCTCCCGAGGGAAAAAACAAGCACTACACTTACGGGACTAATTACCTAAGTAGATGTCGCGCCCGGAATGATAACAATCAACCAATCAATCAGGACCTCTGGATCAGCGACGCTGCAGCGGCACCGATTGCACCATTGACCCATTGACCCATTGACCCATTGCAGGAGCGCCCCTGTGGAGCAAGGTCATTGTCCTCACGTGACAAATTCGTCCCTGCGGCTTCCGCGCAATTTACACGAAAATTCATTTTATTCTCCGGCCCGCGGCAATCAATTTCAGTTTGACCGCTGGCTGGGTATTATCCGAAGGTGACCGTCGTTCCATTCACGGCAAGCGAACGAAAAGCTGCAAGCGACGCGATCCCTTTTAATCGAGGATTTTTGCCTCTCACGACAATGTTGCCAGGCGTCGTCACTGAACATGAAGGATCATTAGCGAGCGAGCGTGACGTACCATTATCGTACAAAAATTTAAATCAAAGTAGAACAACGAAACTGATTTGTACTTTTTTCCCTCCAGTAAACGCATGCATGGAAACGACTATTTTCCATGTCTGAAGAAAATTTTGTTTTATGGGTCGTATTGTATTCAAAATTACACGAAACCTCTCTCTTCCTAGGGCTTTTATCCAGCCGACAGCCGGTTGCCCTTTACGTCCCGAAGGGACGCATACTCGACCATACACTAGACAAACACACTTGCGGACTCCTCTGATCTGGGGTCAGCAGAACGCGAGGCCCTCCGCGACAACACACACAAAGTCAAGGGACAAACAACCATGCCCAAGGCAGGACTCGAACCCGCGACCCTTCGGACCGAAGCGCTGAGTCGGTACTAACGCGAAACCTAATATTTAAAAAAATGTACCCAACATTAAATAAAGAATTCATTGAGGAGAACAAATTTTATTTGAAGGAAATATCTGCTTTATAATGTAGTTATAGGAGGGGAGCTAAAAAATTCAAACTTTTGTAGTTTAATAGACGTTCAGTTGTTGTTGTTTTTTTCAGTGAAATCAGATCTGAGCACGAGTATTCTAGCCAATAATAAAGAAAAAATTGGCGCCACTTTTATTGTGTAAATATCCCAGTGGGCTCATGTAAAGTAACCGAAAAACTAAAAAAAACGTTTCTAAATTTTGTAGGGTAACGAGTCGGGCCAGATTGATAGGATAATATTCTGGGAGTAATTTGTTTTTATATTCCCAAGAATTTTGTAAAAAATCTTGTTACTGTTTTAGACCTAGTGTTGACACACGGTCACATGCACACACGGTCACACGCACACACGGTCACACGCACAGACGGCCACACGCGCACACGGTCACACGCACACACACGGTCACACGCACACACACACGGTCACACGCACACACACGGTCACACGCACACACACACGGTCAGACGAGAAAGCAAAAAGGTTAATTGAGCGATAATTTTTTGACACTTCTGGCAACCTCCCCTGACCTTCCGCCCACTCTCGTTCGCATCGGTTGCCCAAAAAAGCGGCAGGGGGCGTTGGCGGTGCCTCGCGCAGCCGCTGTCAAGCTGTCGGGCGTGGGTGCGCGCGGCGCGAGTTAATTACGCAAAGGCGCGCGGCCACGCAGCCACTGCAGCCTCCCCGCCTCGCGAGGACTCTTTAACGCACGTGCCCTCGGAGTAGACGGCGAAATCAGCCAGTAACATGCAAGTTTTAATAATTTATATTTCTACATTACTTGTAGTCCTGTAAATAAATAGACATCTCCCCCTTCAGACCTAATGTACCATCCCAAGGTACATGGCATTTACAGCGTTGTCAAACTTTTACTAAACGTCTGTAGAGAAAAAGCTGGAGATAAAAAAATTATCTTTTATTTAACTTTCATCATTTATTATCATTTATTTATTTATTTATCATACATTATTTATTTTTCTTTCAACAATCCAGTCTTATAATTATTTGTTTTTCATAGTCCCAAAAATATCAGGTCTGAAAGGGAAAAAATATGAATTACGTTTTTCAAAAGGGATGGTTTTTTAAACACCCTTGATGCTTGCTTTCTGATGTTTTTTATACAAAAACCCCGAAATTATGACAATAAAATTGATAAATTTATATTTTATGAGAGTTCAAAAGGATACACTTTTTAACTAGATTAAACGATTTTAAATGATTTATTGTTAAATCAAAGCTTCAACTAGTTAAATTTCACCCAGAGTATAAACTTGCTTTTCTACCTTTGTCTTCTACATTGAAATATACAAGGGGAATGATTATCGCCACAAATTAAAATCATTTTTAAGATTAAAAATTTAAAAAAAAAACAATTTAAAAATTCAATACCCAAAATACATCATTTTTAGTTTTGATTTTTCATAGCTAAAATACTTGGAAAATACTCCTTTTTTACCTGCTAAATTATTTCTCATAGTTCTTGCAAATGCTCCATATTACAAATATTCTTTAAACATTTTTCAATTTTTAAAGTGATTTAATGTTGAACATTTTTTATAACCAGTTTCGATCATACTGGTTATCATTCTCCCCCAAAAAACGTTTCATTTAAAATAAAATAGTATACAGAATTTGTAAACAAAATTTATTTTAAAAGATATTTATATTTTATTTTCAAATATTTAAATTTGAAATGTATTTTAATCTCCAACTTTAGAAGTTACTGTGCTAGATCTCGTACTACCTCTTAGATGTCGAATTTTGCGATATAAATTTTCCAAATATCGAAATACGCGATTAAGAGTTATAAGTTCTCTAGTCGTGGTTCTTGCATTTAAAGGCGCATAATTTTTAACTTTTAAATAATTAAGAATTTTATCCATTTTTATTGTGATTCAACATTTCAGCAATTTATTCACCCTCATTTCTCTACTTTTAAAAAGGCAACTTGTTTCCATTTTTCTGTTACATTTCTTTATACGACACGTTCTCCTCTTCATTAAGATGACATTTCTATTAAAAAAGTCCTCAATCACTGTCTTTGTAAAAATTATTCAGGAACTAAGGTAAGCTAATAGTTCAAAATGATTAAATGTCATTTCTCTTTTATGATTTTCTACAATTTTACAAACAGGAATAAGTCCTTTTCATAAGGATCGTTTCTGAGAGTTTTGTGTGCCATTCGCTGTAGTCATCACACATTAATATTAACCGCTACAAATGATTTGAGAAAGTATGTGCTGTTGTAGCTTTAATAATTCCCTCCCTCATCGCATTTTCTTCACATTCGTTTTCCTTTCGAGTTACCATTTCTATTACCTTTGCAGCCTTTCAAAGATTACAGTACGATCCTCACGCCAAGTAATAGGCCCCATTAGCTTAAAGGAAATACGATATTTCGACGTTCTCTACGACCTGTCAGGTAGCATAAAAGGTTCACGCGACTAATGCGATGAAATTAAAATCCATCCACGGAAGGCACATTAATTGGAGTTTGTTACTAAATTGAATCTCGTGAGAGACAGCGTAATCCAACCGTATATTCGTTTTGCTGCGCAATTCCTGTTGAAACTTTGCGTAGTACTCGGTATTTTGTAGCTCGCGCAAGGACAAATACGGGATTTTATAAAGTTGATTTGCACTCTGAATGAAACTGAATATTTTAAAACATCAGAGATGAATGAAGAAGTTGTTTTGATAAATCGATGAAGCGCTGTCGATGATAAAATATTCATGAATATTTCTCAACAGTGTGACTGTAATCAAGACACACGCACGAGACTTGCTTTTTGCGAATAATCTGCGTCCCTCGAGTAAAATTCGAAACAGAGTTTTTGATGAAGTTGTAATGAAAGCTTTTTCAATTAGGAGAGATGAAAGGGCGAAAGTGAAATATGCAAAGCTCGTCACGGCACGCGAGGGAAAAGAATGAATGTCGCCCTTAGAGTAAATAAAAGCGCAGTGCGTGTTCCCTTTACCGCAAATCGCTGCTTGAGACAGAGCCAATTGCGTCGCCCTTTGCAAATTTCAGGCTCCCACCGCCACCGCAGTCACGCTGAATGAGGAACGCGGAGTGGTAGTTGCAATGAGGAAGTGGAGGGAAATTATAAAGGGACGGACAACGAACCGATGGGTGGGGTTAATAGGCGAAAGTCGCCGTCTGTGTACAGTGTGTTTGTAGCGTCATTACATCGGCAGTCAAAACGACCAGAGACCTCTAAAATTTGGATTCTTAAACTGTCATCTAGTTTTTATTTTTTCTTACGTCTTGACTGGCTACACACGACTGTAAATCCGTCAATATTGTTCTATGTATTAAATTTAAGAACCTTTTTACATATTCCAGTGTTTACTAAGAAATATCTATTTCACTGTTTTCAATTAATTATCCAATTTTAATGAAAGAATTTTACTAGATATCCCACGTTCATAGTTTCTATGCAATTTAAATTTAAAAAATTCCTATTACGTACTATTGGTTAGAACTATTAAAAAATGTACTAGGATTTACGTTTTTGTCAATTCGTTGAAAGTCACAATTATTTCTAAAAAGAAAATAAATATTTTTTTAAAAAACGACCAGTGACGTGCCATTCACATGGCGCAAACTGTTACAATCCTGATTGGCATTGGAGGGATGAACACAGTTGTCATTACTGATTGACGGCTGAGGTGAGAGTAAGTTTTAATTTACAATCGACGAAAACAGCAATCCTCCACACAGCGTCTGAACGCGACTTAGCTATGTAGCTGGTGTCTAAAATCCCGCCACCAAAATTTACGACATCCTGTCAGAGTTTCACTTACTGCAGTGACATCGAGTTTTTTAACAACTTTATTTTCGATCTGTTCAATGCACTGATTATAGATTATAGAGAGATTTGCATGACTTAACTGGGATAGGGCATAGGCAGGCGGGGAGTCCATTTAGTCGAAGCTCTCTCTTACTTTCTTACTGTTTTCTTAATCTAGTGTTTGGATTAATATATATATATATATATATATATATATATATATATATATATATATATATATATATATTATATATTATATATATAAAAGAAAGTCGTGTTAGTTACACTATTTATAACCCAAGAACGGCTGTACCGATTTGGCTGAAAATTGGTGAGCAGGAAGCTTAGAGCCAGGAGACTGATATAGGATACTGTTTATCACGTTCGACAGCGTTCCTGTGTGAGAACGCACGTTTTCGCACGTTTTCGCGCGATTTCGCACGTTTTCGCGTGATTTCGCGGGTTTTTGCACCTTTTCGAGGGTTTTCGCACGTTTTCATGCGTTTTCGCACGTTTTCAAGCGTTTTCGTATGTTTTCGCGCCTTTTCGCCTAAGTTTTCTGTGCTGGTGTGTGTTTCTGGTACTTAACTGAAGAGTGCAACCTATGCACCAAAATACAGGAACAAGAATGATAAATCTACTTAATTTTTTTATTTGTATTTTCTAATAAACAATTTAACTTAATAAATTCCAAAATATGCTTATTTATTGCCTTTAACAGCCGGTCCCTATGATTACAGCTTTGTATTTCTCTCTTAAACAAAAATCAATTCCAAAAAAACACGCTCTGCTACGTAATAGATTTTTTAATTATCTATTTAATATCAGAGCGTTTTATTTTAAATTCTTCTTTGTTTGAGAGAAAACACAAATCTGCAATTGCTTTATTATCACGAGTGCAACAAGGATAGTACAGTTTCTCACAGTGAGTGCGACGAGAGAAAAAGATGGGACCGGCTGTTAAGGCGGAACAGAGTTCGCCGGGTCAGCTAGTATATATATATATATATATATATATATATATATATATATATATATATATATATATATATATATATATATTCAAATTGTGACGTTCTATTGTTTAATTTTATGTTTGTATGTTCAATAATTATTTATATTCGATTTGCATTCTATGAAGAGTTTATGGTGGACGTAATTTATCCTTGGAGTATCTTGAAATAATTTTAATAGTGACATGAATTGACGCCCTCAACCACCTAAGCAGGTGGCAATGTCAGGTAAGCGTAAGCAATGAGGGGCGATACAAGTCAATGAGAGAGTAGCGGTGTGGTAAAGAAGCCTGGGGGAAGGCAATGCGTCCAGACAGCAGCAGATAACAATGTACGATGTTCGAATACGCAGATGCAGAATTGGACAAGCAGAGTCTAGAGTCTCAAAAGCGAAAAAGGATAAGCATCAGGTTGATGCAAAGGCTATATCAGAGGCAAACTCGCAAGAAGGTAAGAGCCTCAGCCAGCAAATTGAACATCCAAAAAATGCAGATTTTCCAAAATAAATTCCTCCGAACCATCACCAAAGCTCCATGGTTTGTGCCTAACTCCCAGTTACATAACGAACTCGGCATTACTCCTATCTCCGTCCATTTCTCCCTCCTATTCTAAAATTCCCCAGATTCCCTCAGCCGTAGATTTCAAAATCGGAAAACAAAATCCTCACCACAATAGACTAAAGCGAAAACTACCGCGAAATTTCTTCGACACTCCTTGATTATCACGTACCCGATGTGGCTTCTCACATTTAATTCACATGTACTCAATGTATTCATGTCTATATTTTTTCTCAATCAATGTTAACGTAATTCAATGTAACATCACTGTATCGTACTCGGATGCTGAGGGCCTTCGGGCCAAGCAGAAATAAATGAAAAAAAAGAAGGTAAGAAAGGAGGGTAGATGTGGGGGCCCACAAGAGAACGGGGCCGAGGACAGCAACAGGGGCAGTGAGAATGTCACGAACTTGGTGCAAAACTGGCAGGAGAGGCGGGATGAGAGTGCCATGACGAGTGTAGTGAAAGAGGGAGGAAGGGGTATGATTTGACACATTGAATATTACCATATGAAAACATAACTTTTTTTAAGAGTTGTATGGACTTGTGGTAAAGAACAAGTGAGGGATCGAGCGTCGGTTACCATGGACGCAAGGTTGTTGAGGGAGACCGGGCTGTGTTCGCGAGAGTATGTTCGCCGGAATGGAGGCTGGTTAAATGCAAATGTGAAATTCTAATTTAACGCCCAATCAGTATGGACTTCAGATTATTGAAAGTTTGGCGATATCTTGGGGGTAGGTAATTGAAGGGCTTAGTACATGAAGGTGTTAATTCAGTTTTTAGTTTGTCAGTTTTTAGTAAATAAAAACCTTTGATGAATATCACAATATTTGTCATATAAAAAAGAAATAATTTCCAGTAATATAAAAAAGAGCATGTCCGGCCGTAGAGAAGGATCGATTTCGCTAATGGTGTTAATGATTTGATGTGAAGGGAATGACAGGTAGGGAAAGGAAGAATCTCCAGAAAATCTACGATCGATTCGGCGATCCCGAGTTACCCACCAAAAGCTCCATAAGCTTCAACCGGGATTTTAGGCGCGGTCCGCAGAGGTGAAAATCGAGCAGTCTGAAGTAGAATGTGGAACGAAGAGTAGGGCGAAGGTGGGTGGGGAAGCGGGCAGTTGCCAAATTGGTGCCTCTTTCGCGATAGTGGCGGCGGCGGCGCGACAACTCGTCAGCGGAAGGGTGATTCATTGATTGATTGATTGTTAGTGATTCCGAGCGCGTCAACTATTGAGGTCATTAGTCCCATTAGTGTAGTGCATGTTTTTCTCGGGAGATGGCGGTGATCTTCGTCCGCTTGTTGGCGAGATCCGGCGCCGACCTACCGTCGGCTAGCGGGGTTTACCCCTAACCAGGACTCTCCCACCAGCGGGGCGCCGCCCCAGCCGGGCAAGCTCTAAGCTCCCTACCGGTCTCCCGGAAGTGTAGTGCATGTCAGTGTAGGTGTGTGGGTAAGGGGAGAGGATAGGACAAGGAAGAGGAAGAAAAGATCGCCCGCGGTCCGTGGCCCCGTTTGTTAGGGTACTGCTCCTCCTTGATCGGAGAACACACGGAAAACTACCGATCAGAGCAGCCGGCCGCTAGAATTCTCCTCCAGACAGCGACTGAATTGAACCTAGCTGAAAAGCTAGTGTCGAAAATCCTACCGTCGCACAGTGGTGCATTTTGGCGATTTCCAGGCCAAAACCTCTGAGAGCTATAGTATGTTTTCTACGACGACCAAAATTATTTTGGATTATCTTTATAATGTAAGGGAGCTGGTAACATAATACCAGTATAATGCACTGCTTAAATCTGTGAAATATAAATGTACATTTTTCTATATAAACTTGTTTAAATTTTATCAATTGACAAAATTGACTTTAGAAAACCGTGGGAATTACTTACATATTAATTGATAACATTTGGCATAAAGAAGCACGGTATTAATGCCATCTCCTGCCTTCTGCAAGAGAAAATTCATATACAGTGCCCGAAGAACCGGAATGGAAGATCACATTTTTCACTAGGGTACATTTCTCCCTACGGTGATATTGGGCTCAGGCAAATGAGACAAAGCATATTTGTTCAAGAATTTTAATTTTCTTTTGGGAAGATCCCTCAAGCTGGAAATGAAAGGAACAGAAGATCTCAACAGGTGATTAAACATCTCCTGGATTGGGTGCAGTCTTGAACATGTTCGCGAGAATCCTTCTCCATACCGTCTTATATCTTTGTGAATAGTCTATTCATGTAATACCATGAATATTTGGAAACATTTCTTGGCAGTTTCCAGTGCCTACTACTATAAAAAGTAATGCTCAAGGCGTATCCACGTATTTAATTGCCAATAAAATTTTCCTAAATTTCTTAATTAAACCCTCATCTATCCCCGTTATTTCTGAAGAATCTTTAGACTTCTCAAAAAAGCGTCTTGCTAAATTACTATCTTTGCTATTAACATTATTGTTATGAAAGCTCTACATTCAGATCCATTTTTATTTCATTTGCATTTGAATGCGTTTCCGGTCCATATTTAAACTGTAGTTACAGTATTATTTCATTGAAAACAATATAATACTAATTTTGTAACAATAACGATGTAATAGAAATAATTGTTGGTATGTAACACACGAGTTAAGTAAAAAAATATTACTTTCCGATCAATTGAATTTTTGATTTCATTTTTAAAAATTTAAAAAGTGTTACGATGAGTTTCTTTGATATCACGTACGTATTTAACCTTTCATCGAGCGCACATCCTTCCTGAGAACGAGCTTTGATGCCACTTATTATGTAAATATTCCTTTATGTACAATTTTTAATGAAATAAAATGTGCGTAATCCAGTTCAGAAGATATAATATGTACGTAAATATTGTGTTCATGTAATATTAGTGAATAGTCTTAATCCATTACAAAAATTAAAAATATTCATTTTTTTGTTTATAATATTGATGATAACGAAATAATGAAATAATATATAATGAAATAATTTGTTATTTCAGTAAAAAGAATCAAAACTTTCCTCTAGAAACAGCGTTGTAAAAGCAGTTCCCGTTCTCAGGACGGATCTCAACGAGTCATATTCGGCGGTCACGCGTGCTCGACGAAAAGTCAATTCTTTGTATTTACTAATGGGGCAAGTTGGGGCATGATTTTATAATTGGATTCGAAAGAGGATAGATTCAGCTAGTAAATGAAATTAGAAACATCGCGGAATTCCGCGAAATTGGTAACTTTCAGCCTACGTGAACTTACGACAATTTAAAATTGTTGTATATATTTCCTGCATTTTAATAGTTTATCCCACGTCGGTATTATGGATTAATGCATTATAAAACAAACATGAAAATACTCTACAAACCTTCAGGAAGAGAATCCATACTGCCAGTTTTCTCTGCACAACTGTGTATGGCCACTACTTACAAATAAAGACGGTCTCTCTATGTTACTCTCGCACTGCAGGTCTACCGAACGCCGTGAAGGGCAAGTTCGGGTGACTAACTGGTGCCAGGGGAATTGACCCAGAGACACGAAGTGGGCAGAAACAGATGCCCCCAAGTATACAGTGTGTCGTAGTATTAGCAAAAGTTCAGTAAACGCGATTTCATTTTTGAGGTTTTGGCCAGGATTTCGGGAAAATGCACCACCGTGCGGTGGGGCGGGGGCGGAAGCGCCAGAAAGCTGTGCTTGACCCCGCGACCCCGCCCCCTCGCCCAATGAATGAGCGGTAATTGCGCGGTCTTCCCGCCGACCATAAACCACACGCGCCAGCACTGCCCTGTGTTTACCTGCGCCGGGCGGGGGCGGCGCCTTCCACCTCATGCAAATGCGCCGATAATGGAGGTTGACGCCTGGGCAATGGCGGGGAGGTGGGAGGACGCAGGGGCCCGAGGCCAAGAGGCGAAACCCGGCCCTCGCGCTCCCTCCGGGTGTGCAGCCATGTGGAGGCCTCGTCCCCCCTCGTCCCCCGCCCGGGAGGCCAACACCCACAAGCAGGGCGCAGTCGCTTTCGTGGAGGATACCCGAGGAGCCACAGGACGAGTTTCAAGACGGTTTCCTTATTCAACAAACGTACAAGACTTGGTCGCACAGACAGAACATGAGCGAGTGAGAGCGAAATTCAAACTCAATTTTAGTTACAATATTTAATTACATTCAGTACACTAATGAAACTCCAATTTCATTTGAATGAAACATAATGCAATTCGAAATTACTGCACACAATATCTTAAAATAAAGTGTGATTTGAGTAGGTATCCTACCGGTTAAGAAAATACTTTCTCTATCAGTACAGACAATAATATATGAAGTCATAAAAAGATATGTATCTCTTGAAACCATTCTCGCATATTTTGTAGACATCAACTTTCAGAAAATTGTTCAAAATGTTCATAAATTAACGTTTAAAGAAACAACTAATTGTCTTTAAACTGCAAAGAGAAATTTTTAATGACATTCTCCGCCCAATGGTGGTGAATTTAGCGCTCGTATTCACTGCGATGTAATTTTATAACATAAGGTCATTATAACAAACATGTTCACCTGATTATTTATAATAATTATTTTTAAGAAATTATCGATTTACCTTTAATACACTTGATCTGAAATTTACACACTCTATATTCGTTATCTTCCAGATCTTTACCATTTAGGACAATATCGAAAATTAAGTGTCCATAGGATGCGTGTTTTTGCCATCCACCTCCATGATTGGTGAAGATCATCAACGACTTCATAGCGACCAATATCGGACTGCCAACAAAGTGGATAATAAATTTTCACTATTACACAAATAAATACGAGTAATATGGATTCAACAACACACACCGACTTCTATCAGCATCCTACAGTACTTCAAAATGTATTAGCTCTACAACAACCTATGACGATTTTGTGTGTTCACAACCTTATCTATCATCTGAATGAAAGATCGTTGTGTCATGGGAAAAATTGTCGTGACCGCAGCACGAGACCAAACTAAAGAGCGTTGAACGAGGAAGGGTCATATGCAAGTAATGAAAGGGGGTTGATTGATAAATGATTCCGCGTCGACGGCTAAGATAATTAATCCCGTAAGTGTAGTGCATGCTTTATCGCGTGAGGTGGCAGTGATATTTCCCGCAAGATGGCAACATCCAACGCCGTCGTACTGCGTCGGGATTTTTCCCCAACCAGATATCTCCCACCAAACTGGCCTGCCCCAGCCGGGACAAGCTCTACACTCCCGACTGGTTTCCCCACAAGTGTGGTAGTGCAGTACATATAAGAGTGTGTTACTGAGGGGTGAGGAAAGGACAAGAAAGAGGAAGGAAAGATTGCGCGTAGTCCGTGTCCTGTTTGTTAAGGTACTGCTCTGGCATTCGCTTGGTCGCGTTCGGAGAAACCACCGAAAACTTCTGATCAGAGCTGTCGGCTGATAGAATTCGACTTCAGGCAGCAGCTGAATCCGGCTGTCTAGAGTCGAATATCCTGCCACTGTCGGGACTGGAACCCTAGGAACACTCGTTGAGAAGCACTCTGCAGTGACATCAATTGCTGCCCTGAGCCAACTTTGCCGGTAGGAATGAGAGGAGGGAGGTGGGATAAGGATGAGAAGTTACGTTTTTTCTCGGGCTTTTATCCAGCCAGCAGCCGGTTACCCTTTACGTCCCGATGGGACGCATATTCGACCATACACTAGACCAACACACTTGCGGGCTCCTCTGATCTAGGGTCAGCAGAACGCGAGGACCTCCGCAACAACCCATACAAAGTCAAGGGACAAACAACCATGCCCAAGGCGGGACTCGAACCCGTGACCCTTCGGACCGAAACGCTGAGTCAATACTCGCTCTTAGCCACCTCGGCCATCCAGGTCGGCAGACGTTACGTAATCTACAATAAAACGTGCTGTAACGGCAAACTCGAATAAGCGGGCACCTCACATAACAGCCGTTTTTTCATAGAACCAATTGATTTTTCCATAAGACACATAAACATTCACTCATTGCGGCCAAATAACCCCGCTGTTAGCAGCCATGCATAATTCATACACGACTTCATTTCAACATCAGTCTTTGAACAAACCGGGAGATGTGGCAGAGTGCATCAACTGATGTCACTACAGTGCCTCTGACGGTGAGGTACGAAGTTCGAGTCCTGACAGTGGCAAGATTTTCGACACTATCTTGTCAGCTAGGACGAATTAAGTCGCTGTCCGGAGGAGAATTCTAGCGGCCGACTGCTCTGATCGGTAGTTTTCCGTGGTCTCTCCGATCAACACCAGGCGGATACCGGAGCAGTATCCTAACAAACAGTCCTCTGACTGCGCGCGATCTTTTCTTCCCCTTCCTTGTCCTATCCTCACTTACACACACTCACATGCACTACACTTCCACACACGATCCCGACGAGATCGATCGGGAGTTTAGAGCTTCTCCCGGCTGGGGTGATGCCCCGCTGGTGGGAGATTCCTGGTTAGGGGAAACCCCGCAAGCCGTTGGTAGGTCGGCGCCGGATCTCGCCATCCAGCGGAGGATGATCACTATTACCTTCCGAGGAAAATCAAACATTACACCTACGGGATTAATGACCTCGGTAGTTGATTCTCCCGGAATTACTAATAGCGAACCAACCAATCTTTGAACAGCAAATTTCATTAGTGGAAAATCTCCATCATTGAACCGGGAGCGGTATATCAGTGCATCAACTGATGTCACTGCAGCGCCTCTGACCGGGAGGTCCTAGGTTCGAGTCCTGA
>BLKR01004758.1:0-98766 GCA_011170035.1 Teleogryllus occipitalis | reverse complement strand
TGCGTTCTCATCTTGTCAGACTGATTTACCCTCTTACCACTACCACTGCGCTACTTAACCCTTCAGTGATTGCTCTCAAACTTGGAACGCGAGTAATTACGTGGATTACAATTGTAATCCATTTTTTAAAAAAATCTTCTTAATAATATTTTACGAAATATTGTCTTTTATTTCAAATTTAGACGAATAGTGGTATCTAAAAGCTGACCAGCTACACAATACTATTAAATTTATTAGAACGTAGCTATATTGCAAATTCTATGAAATTCTACATAAAATTCATATAATAGTAGTTCCAATTATATATACTCAAATATATGCGAGTCGATGTTGGATTTTGGAAAGTCTTGTGCTCTATATATTTTGACCGGGAGCAGTAGCTCAGTGCATCAACTGATGTCACTGCAGCGCCTCTGACCGGGAGGTCCTAGGTTCGAGTCCTGACGGCGGCAGGATTTTCGATACTAGCTTTTCAGCTAGGTCGAATTCAGTCGCTGTCTGGAGGAGAATTCTAGGGGCCGGCTGCTCTGATCGGTAGTTTTCCGTGGTTTCTCCAATCAACACCAGGCGAATGCCGGAGCAGTACCTTACCAAACGGGCCACGGACCGCGCGCGATCTGTCCTTCCTCTTCCTTGTCCTTTCCTCTCCCCTTACACTCACACACTAACATGCACTACCCGACCACATATTCCGGGAGACCGGTCGGGAGCTTAGAGCTTGTCCCGGCTGGGGTGGTGCCCCGCTGGTGGGAGAGTCCTGGTTAGGGGGAAATCCCACTAGCCGACGGTAGGTCGGCGCCGGATTTCGCCTTCCAGCGGGGGAAGATCACCGCCATCTCCCGAGAAAAAAACATGCACTACACTAACGGGACTAATGACCTCAGTAGTTGACGCGCCCGGAAACACGAAAAAATCAATCAAACTATATATTTTGTGCACTTGATATACTTAGCATTGCTATTATTCAATAAAGCAGTATGACAGAATTTTTTTAACTTTTGGAGCCTGTATTCTGAACGTGATTCCATGTCAACAACCGATGAATATATTTTCTTGATGTGTTCTGGGCATACCCACTAGTCATAATCTACGCAGCACTGTCGAGTGCTCTTGTTTCTTTTAAGTTCATAAAGATAACAACATCCCACATTGCCCGTTGGTGACTCCGCGGATCCCTTGGTTCATTCTATGATTCCCAGCAGAAGTGTCCCTCGTGTTTTTATTGTTGTTGGCACAGTTTTTCTCTCGATCGTCTTTCTCATTTGTGGTTTCAAAAGAGACAAAGCGAGATCGTTTATAAAACCCCTCTCAGTGAACCTTTTTTTACTGGTGCTCTTTTTATTAACATTCACAGCTTGACTGCAGTGATATTTGTAATGTCCGCGTAGGTCAGAAACGGTAGCGCGAGTGGATTACTATATTAATCAGTGGTCGCATGGATTACTATTTTAATCCAAGCTGTTTCCGCGCTTATCGCTCTTGCAGCAGTTATCACTTAAGTCAAATTTCGCTATAATTCAATTGTTCGAGCCTTCTACGAAAGATACTGAAAAGTCCATGCCGAAAGTTTGTCAACTCTCGCTGTAAACAGCGAATTATTATGACTGGATTACAATAGTAATCCACGCGACCACTGAAGGGTTATTAAACATCATAAATTATATTTATTTCACGTAAAAATTACTCATAATAAAAATAATTAAAACTGACAAACATAATATAATATTAATGCAATTTTAATGTACACAATCGAACGAAACATTTACTAAAACGATTCTCAATGAAGTGCCAATACTTGGTTTGTAAAATTCTCTATGATTGGTCAACGATTTCTATCACAATGAAATGTGTCGTAATGAGTATCGTTATGCAATGGGTTACTGCCATCACATGACAGAAGAATACAAAGGGAGTACAAAAACATAAATTTACTAAACATACTTTGAATATAACTCTATCCAAACGCGCGTTTTTATATTCAGTTAATGTACTTGTTGTCTGTATAATTGCTTCGTAATATTATCACATATGTCATTAATATAGAACAGCAGATATCTTATGATTAACTGCAATAAAGCAAATAAAAAAAATCTGCGATAGCCAATACGATCAAATTGGAACATTCCATTGAAATACTCTTCTAGCTTCTTAATACTCGAAATCTATTGTTTACATTATTTTTCGTTTATTCAGTACCACAGCAAGCGGGAAACAATATTTTCTCTCTCCACAAATATGTTTGAAAACGTATAATGATATCAAGTTTCTACAAATCTTTAAACAAAAAAATTAATCATAACATATCAATAAAAAATAGCCCTGCAAAGGAGAATGCCAATGAAAGCTTACAGATAAACGATTAAAAAATATGTTATTACTTTGATATTTTACAAAAAAAAATTAAAATGTAACGAAACTAGTATTTTCCAAATGCACCAACAACATGGGTATGAAAGAGAAAAATTAATGCGTATACAAATTGAGTATTTGAGAAGACTTTGTGGAGTATCTAAAATGGAACACATTAGAAATGAAGAAATTATTAAGCGAATGTATATTTAAAAATCAATTATAGATGAATTGGAAACATGAAGGCCGAAGTGATTTTGTCATATATGCTGAATTGTGAGAGATTACCCAGAAAGGTTTGCGAGTAGTTTCCGTTAGAAGAAAAAGAGGTAGTCCCAGAGAGAAATGGCATAAACAAGTTCTTACAATGAACTTTTCAACAGGTTCAGGTCGAAATCTGTCCAGATTTTTTCTATTGAAATATATTCATTACCTATTAATTCTGTGTAAAAAAATAGCTGCCATTGCGCATTGAAAGTTACTGAAAAATAAAGAATTTGGTCAGTATTGACCGCTGTATATTCGTTAATGTTGTGATCAACACTTGCAGCAGCGAGCAGTGTGACCGCGAACGACCCACGTTTGTGCTGTTATTGCTCGCTAGGATATCTACTTACAGGTTAAGCCTGACAATTTTCTGGGTGGAAAACCGTATTTCATTTTGGGGAACATCCCCAAAATTGTTCGCTCGGCGAACACTCTCTCACTGTAGCCGAGGCTGCACAAGTCCCACGCGAACGATGTTTTGCATCGCGAAAAGAGTGGAACTTCCTTCTTTTTTTCTTTTTTTTAAAGTAACTTCCAGTGTGAGACGGCAGCTAATTTTTACACAGCACATAGAAATAGTAAATATTTTTCTATAGAAAAAATGTGAGGCCATATTTCGACCTGAACCTGTTGAAAAAGATTCCTTGTTAAAGATATGCAAAGAAGAGGTCTGGAAGAGAATTACTGGAATGATAGAGAGAAATGGAGATTGGGATGCAAGAGACGACCACAAGTGCTGTAAAATACCCGCTAGGAGAAGAAGGCGAACAACATACTAGTGATATCGTGTGGCACATGATGTTTTGTGCATTTCACTTCCCCTCATGCCTACATTCTGCGCAGCCTTCGCGGCACTTTGCTCTCCAGTGGAGCAGTTCTCGCGGATTCTGTTTCCCGCGGCCTTAATCTGCGTGCGTCGCGCAACGCTCGCCTTTTGTTTCCTCAGCGCGCGACGGCGCGGCGCCTTGACAGAGAGCCACGCCCCGAAGCACCCCTCACGCCCCGCCCCAACCCACACCACCCACATCACCCACACCACCCCACCTCACCCACCCCACCCCGCCCCGCCCCACCCTAACCCACATTGCGAAGTCCCGCCCCCCCTCCTCGTCTCTCTCCGACCTTCCCGGTCCCTCCCCACCCTCTCCGTCCCTCTCCCACATCACCAAACCGATTCGCCGCACTCCGCCCTCGCTGCTCTAACCCGCCTTCGCTCCCCTTCGCCCCTCCCCACCCCCAACCCGCTTCGCTCAGTCCGTTAATCACTCCCACATCACGCCCGACTGCATTCCTTCCCGCTCCTCTCTTTCTCCCCCCCTCCGTCTCTTCTCTCCTCTCTTTTTTCGCTTCAACCCCTTCTCAATTTGCACCTCGTCTTTCCGTCCCTCACGTTTCTACAGAGTGTATTCAGACCTCCCCTCCTACTTGCTTTCTACTACTTAGTTTTACACTGCCACGTCCAAATAATTCTCCTCTCTGCAGTCCCTACTGTCTCTACTCTCTTCACTTTCAGCCTCCATCCCACTCTGTAGCCACCATTTTTTCCTGGCCATCCTCAGCTCCATTCTGCCTCTAAACTCAAATCTGCCCCGCCCAAGCAGCTACGTTACCACGTTTCGCCATACCACGTCTCACCATGCCATGCCACGCCGCGCCATGCCACACTACACCACACTACACCATGACACGCCACGACACGACTCGCCATGACATGCCACACCCCACCTCACCATTCACCACAACACACCACACAACACCCCCAACACCACACTACACCACACTACACCATGACACGCCACGACACGACTCGCCATGACATGCCACACCCCACCTCACCATTCACCACAACACACCACACAACACCCCCAACACCACACTACATCACGCCAACACACCATACCATACCACATCAGATCACACTCCCAGACACCAGATACAACACGCCACACCACACAACTCACACCACGCCACACCCCATGTCATAAACCACGCCACACACCACACAACACCACATATCACATACCACTCACACCATCACTACACACACCACACCACCACACACCACATCACACAACAAACTATACGACACACCACACCACACCAAGCCAAGCCCTCTCCTTCCAGCTTTCTCGAACAAGGTCTACTCCCATCACTTGGCAGCCCCGCCGGCTGCGTCGAGAGCTCGCCGAGGACGCGAGGCTCCAACCAGCGGGGGCGGATCAGCGAGGCCGAGAGGATATGAGGACGCACGCGGATGGGGCTCCTGCGCGCGGCAGCCGCCCCCGCCCCCGCGCTTTGTAAGCGAAGCGCAGAGCGGAGGCAGCCGCCATAGAGCGTGACTGGCGCTCGGGCAGAGCGAGCCCCCGTCAGTGTAGACAAGGCTACGACGTCTGCTCTCTGGCCGCTCGCTTATAAAAGAAGCTGGACTTCCATTCAGTTGTAAATGACTTCCTGAACAACATGCAAAAGTGAAGGAGGATCACTGAAGCCTTGTAAACATCGCGTTTCTTGGTTCGAATCCTGATTGATTGGTGTGTCTTGACGCATCAACTCTTATGGTCACTTCTCCCATAAGTTAGTCTTAAAGGAATTTTAGATGAAGGGAGATGGAGTTGTTCAGAATGAAACTGCAGATTTGTTATCGACAAATAAGCACTGCTCCCCCAGTGGGGCACCGCCGTAGTCGGGACAATATATAAGCTCCTCGCTGCTCTTCTGGAGAATGGGATAATGAGTAATTTGGATTTTTTGCAACTCGTTTTTAAACGTTTATTGTAACGCGTCGATGACGTGCTAGCAGGAAGAGCGCTGCACGACCTTGGTGGACTGGTTACATTTATAATGTGCATTAAACACGAGTCGCAAAAAATTACAATTACTCTAAAAACGCTGCTCTAACATATAACAATATGTATATCATTGGATTTGTCTTTTTACGTTCGTCTTAGTAGACTAAAAATATGTTATAATCGAAATACACAAAGTTACCTCAATATCTGTTAAAATACAAGTTATAAAATCGAAACGAATACGTGCATCAATTAGCCTCATTTCCTCATGTACTTTCGGGAAAACGGCATTGCAATTACTTCAACTGTTCAAAAATTACAGGAGGTGCTAAAGTTACGTGATTCACCCTGTATAATTTACCATCTTTACTTCATATTTCTTTAATTCGAATATGTGTATCGAGAACTCAGCCGGAGAAGATTCGTTAAATAATTTGTGCGTGCAGCAGAGCGAGAATCGGAGCTAACGTGTAGTCATGATATAACCAAATACATGACATAAACGTATGCGCAGTTTAAAAAGGTGTATTCTCTGAACTTTTGTTGCCGCCAGGGATATTTTATGACCTAACTGTGCAACCGATCTCGGCCAAACGCAAACTTTTCCGCTTCAATAGACAAACGTACAGCCTTTTTCCCTGTACAAAGATACCAAAATAGTACTCTTGCGTCGTATGGTTACAAAGTCATACGCAATAATAGTATAGCATGTTTCCATTTCATTTAGTGTTTGCATTACGGGATTTTTCAAGTGACCCCAACTTACTAATATTAGGGACGTTTCACAATAAGTTCTACCAAAAACCTTTTGAATTCTTAAAATGTTTTTTGTTTTCATTATCTTTGAAAATGTTACAGGATCAATATAAATAAAATTGAATTCAACTCATAACATTTATAACAAAGTGTTTGAACTTTCATAATGACTATATTTCCGACTCAAATTATCAACAAAGTCATCGTCCTGCACGACCAGTGAAAAATTACCGCCCTTACATAGTATTTGGATATTTTTTAAAATTTAATGAAACTGTCATTGGAGACTCGATATTAAAATGAATGATGAGCGTCCGACTCAGACTTACTGAGTTCTTGTATTTCTTTCAATTACTGAATTTGCAGGAATATTTACAATATTTTCATATCAGCTATCTTTACAATCAATTCGTTATACTTATTGTCATTCAGTTTCAGTTGTGCTCACAATATTGCATTTATTCAAACTGCTCTTTCTTTGAAATTACTAGTTTCTTAATAGTGATCTCTATCTTACCCTTGCTAGGGGTCTGAAATATGACAATTTTTGACCCTGAATATGTGGAAGGAAGTTTCATAATACGAAGTCTCTTTTGTAAATTTTACACTGCTTCATAAGCAGCCCATCGTGATGTTTAGCAGGTAATGTTTGGACAATCGAAACTATTTCGTATACCTGCCAAAGATATTCACGATTGACACACTACTTATCACAGGCAAATATAGGAAATGTAAATTCAATATATGAAATTTTCTACGACATGTTCATTGGCAGAAAGTGATTAAAGTTGACCGGCTACATGCACTACTAATTCATATTATTTTTTTCTAAATCTGTTTAGAAGTACTTCCGGCTGGGGCTCTTTTAAATACAATTAATAATAGCACTCAAATTTTATAAACTTGTCGCACCTAACCCACTGGATTACATTCTACAAATTCTATTCCACAGTCCGTCACCGCCATTCGCACAAACATGGCTTATTTGAGACGCGCTCAAGCGCATAGAGCCTGCGGTGGGGCGGACCGGAACGGGGCGAAGAGGGACTTTTACACCGGCGCAGGCAGAAAACAATCGAAAACTTTTTACGCGCTCGTCTCCTTCCGGACATGCTGGCTCGGCGCCCGCAAAGAAGATTTTTTTAGATGTTTTCCGCCCACGGGGCGCGCGCTATCTGCCCCGAAATATTTTTACACCCTCGCATAAAAGCGGAGGAGCAGCTAACAAATATGGGGAATTGCGTCCCCCGAGGCCACGCCTCTACCGCCGACCGGCCTCTGAGGCTGCGAGGCGTTTCGAACCGATTGCGTTGGCCTTGCTTTGCTTCGTCGGCGGGTCAGCTACGCATCAACCGAAACGAAGAAATGTGCGCTTGTCTGAGATCCAATCTGCCGTGGACGTGTAAACGTAACAATGATGGAGATGTGGAGGCGAAAATATTCCTTTTTAAGAACGAGCGAGTAAAAAACGAGAGTGGGAGGAAAGAGGGGAAGAAACGAAGACAAATTCTGTACTTGTTATAATTGAATTGAATGTTCGTAAACAGGGGGCAGATTTTGATGACCAAAAATATTGCCAAAAATGATCAATAAAATGCTCTTAAAATGTTTTTAAAATGCCCTAAAAGCAATGAAAAATGAACAACTAAAGCTTTTGTATATGTTGCTGAAGTAAACCAGGATTTTTCTATTCATTCAAGTGCACTTAGTCTGTAAACTTTGGTTTGCACTGTTTTTTACCAAGCTTCAGTTATCCCGAAATTGGCTTAATCGACAGTGGCACTGACAGTTGTCACAACCTTAGGTTACATACGACGGCTGACATTACAATTTCTGAGCCAAGAAATCAAATAGGTTACTCAGGAATTCATTCACCGCGAGGTGGCAAATGAGGACCTGTGGCGATGAACAAAATGCGTGCGCGGGGAAGCGGGTAAAGAGCGTTGGGTGATGTACAGTAGAGATAAATGCGCGCGTTGAATCATCGCGTGCCGGGTGAAGAGCAGCAGCTGATGAGCTGTAGGGAGTGATGAACAGTGATGATACGCAGCCCGCGGGGTGCCGAATGACGAGCTGTGACGATGAACAAAATGTGTGCGCGCGGCTGCGGGTGATTAACGCCAGGAGATGACAGTGTGCCTGTGTGTGTGCAGGGATGGCGCTGCAGCGCTTCGACGAGCAGCCGCGCTACACGGAGGTGAACCCCGGGGAGGACGCGCTGCTGGTGTGCAAGGTGTTCAACAAGCGCGGCACCTGCTCCTGGCAGAAAGACAACAAGGTGAGTCAAGCGCTCCGCACTTCCTCTAACGGTAATAGGCGCTTACATTCTATACTTGTCCTCACATACCATGGTGCAGGAGTCACATCATGCATAGTTTGAAAGTTACCGACGGACTTAAATTATGAAATTGTTAAAACAAATTAGACGAACTTTCAAATTGTCTTTATTAATACTACACTTCTACTAACGTATCTGACCTAAATATCACAGACTCCTTGAATAGTGCCATTTAAAACAACGGAAGATGTGTAGAGAAAATTAATTAGACATTGTTCCATTTATTTTCTTTATTGTGAATAAAAAGGTGATTAATAATTGCAAGAAAGAAATGTTAAAATATTGTAAAGTTACTAATATTTATTAAAATTTTAGGAAGTTGTTATCTTCGTCTTTAAACTCAACTAAAGTAAGGATTTAGGCGCAGATTTCGCGCTTTACATACTACTATAGAATTTCTGTGTTGGGCACGTGTCTCGGCGCCTGGGCAAGATTATTTGTTGTTGAGGTGGAATATCTCGTTATATCAGGAATATCGTGTTGTATATTTCTTATCTTAACAGCTTGTATCGTTTGAAAGATCGTTTGAAACCCTAACTATAGTTCCCTAAAACGCGTATTTTTTTATGCTTATATGTTTCATTGCTTCTACAGATAATAGCAATATACATCTTGAAATTAAAATTCTTTCACTATCGAAATGAAAACAAATGTTCATCATATCACTGCAAAGATCACTGAAAGGGTAATTCAGTGTTTGCTGATAAACATCTGAGCGCATAGTCACTAACATTTTTACAGATCAACACCTAGTTTCGCCTCTGCCGGCCCGGTGGCCGAGATCGCTAAGGCAGTAGTGTCGTAGTGATCTCGGACCGAAGGGTCGCGGGTTCTAGTCCCGCCTCGGGCATGGCTGTATTTGTGTTCGTCCTTTCACCCCTTATCATCAATCACCATATCGTTTCATCCACATACTTACCATACCGTTAACAGCAATAGTGGTCGCTAATGACCTAAGATGTTGATGCGACCTTAAATAACCAAAAAAAAAAAGTTTCGCCTCTTTCCTCTCCCGTTTCACATCGAGATTCACGAGCTTGATTTGGAACCGTTTGTTATGCGGTAGTTTATTTGAGTTTCTTATTCATAATCATGAAATTTTTTCACCTCAGTTTCAGAATATTGCCTTCGGATCTACAATTATATGAAATTTCGTAACATTGGTTTCAAAACAAATTTTCCTATGAAATAAAAAATGAATTGTGTAGTGGTGAATAATATTGATGAACATTGACGCATCAACTAAGATTTTCCAAAATACTTCGTACAAATAAAAAGAGAATGAACTAAGTAAAAAAATATCAAGTTTTTAAATGTTTTAATTAGAACAAATGCAGTTTTTCTATACATATCATTATGTCAGGCTTTCGCGTATTTTTTGCAAGGGTTTGCAACATCTTTCTGTTAATTGTGTTAGTAAAATTTATAAGAGGAAATAATGCGAAAAGTGTGAAAAATACTTTCTAACATCGCAAAGGTGGAAAACAACAACAATATTTTCTGATCGATGCTATCGCATCAGCCCAGCTAAATTAATTCACCTGCGTTTCATTGAAATTATTCGTGAGAGTTTTTGGCAAGCATTTCGATCGCATAGTTTTCGTAAATCAAAGCGGAGTTTCAGAATGTAATTTCCGTAGCGCATTCAAGAACGACTGCCGTGGCCGTGAGCGCGAACGACATCGAGTCGGTCGTTATCACATTACGGACTGGCGCATTGCAACTGTCGACTGGGCTCTCGACTCAATAACGACATGACGCGTCCACACGCAACCTCATCCCTTTCGCACCTCTAGCGAGGATTTCTGCTATTATATAACCTGTTTATGTTGCTTCATTGTTGTCCATTTGAGTGGGTACATTGTCAGCCAGTAAGGCAGTACCAATGTATTCATAATGACAACTTTGGTTGACAATGGGTGCTACGCTAATTATCTTCCAAGTAATGTAACGCTCCTGAATAATACATCGGTAACCCAAAGCATTATGCGTTAATGGAGAATATAATATGTGAAAGTGGATAATTCAGTGTGTTGATGTTCAAAATCTGCTTTTATAGGACAACATTGATTCACAATCCTACCTGATTTTGACTCCTGTGAATACTATATTGTGTAAGAAGAGAAAATTTTGTGAATTTGCGTGTCTTTTTTCGACAAAAAAATCGCCTTTGTGGGTCCTTAACCTCTCAAAATTGGTTTTCCGCTCCTCACGTAGTAAATTACATTGTCTATATTTAGCCGAGTCAAAACTTACGTATTGTGGATAATTGATTTCGATTCTTTTTCTCAAAAAGTCTCAACAATAGTTCAAGTCAAGAACTATTCCTTCTGCAGCGTTTCTGAAAGGCAGGTCGTCGAGTTCGAATCCCGATTTTCGACGCTAGCAAACAGCTAGGACCAATTTAGCTGCTCTTTTAAAATCAACAGTTCGGGCAAATTCATACCACAATGACAAAATATAAAAAGCATCACCCTAAATCTTGTAAAGAGAGATCTATTCTGCCAAGAAATCTGAGAGGGAGAGGCATAATTGACATCCAGCAACTACATTCAAAACAAATCACTTCACTCAGAGAATACTTCCTCAATAAATAAAAATTCTCATTGATACATAAAGCGTTGCGTTAGTAGATAAAAATCTTACCCCTCTACATCTGTACTCTCAAGGTGCCAAAAAGTACATTTCTCATTGATGTTGCAGTCCCTTCCTAAAGAAAAATGCTAAAAGCATTCTCGAGAAAAATAAGGAAGTACAGCGATCTGGCATATCAAATCAAAGATCAATGGAAGCAAGACCAAGTATTCATTCTCGCAATAATTATATCCACCAGTGACCTTATAGAAAACCACGTCCAAGGAAACCTTGAAAAAATTCATATCCCTCCTAGGCTTTGAAAATTAATGCAGAAGTCTGTCATCTTAAATACTTGTCATATTGTCCGGAAATTTCTAAATTCAGATTCTTTAATAAATAGCAAATAACACACATGGCGAAAAGATCCTTGTTATTTGATACCCTGTAATATGTAAACATAAATAATAATAATAATAATAATAATAATAATAATTATTATTATTATTATTATTATTATGTCTACATAAACTTTCGAAATATCAGTGAAATATCAGAGTTCATAAAACATTTCCATTTTATTAGTGATGCAGAGTTCATTTCACGAAGTAGGTGCGCGGCGGTATTTAACCCGCTTCTAAAAATAATTTACTCACGCACGCGGTGTAGAGTTCCCGCAAGGTTCTCGATCATTTGAAGAGAGCGTGGGTAGCAAACATTGAACATGGAAGCAAAACAACGTTAACAAGGAACGGAGGAAAAAGGCGAGGGGGCGCCTGCAGGTCGGGCAATTAGCCGTACGTGCGCGGTGAGTGTTGCGACAGAAGGCGTCAAAACTTCAAACATTCCCGCGCTCCCTGGCTGCAAGCATCGTAACGATAGTGCTTCGCCGTGAAAATCATTCAAAGACATCGTGTTTGCGTCGCCTGGTCCATGTAAAGAGCCGCCGCAGCGGGCGCCCGCTTTCACAATATTACCAGAAGTGCGTGGCGCGCTGTTGAAACGCGGCTGCTCGCGGCGATGGAGCCTTTGGCGGCGGCAGCGCGCCGAAATGGCGCTGTGCGGGGGCGCGGCAGAGCCAGGGAACAAAGCTTTTCATCATTTAGCGGCGCCGCAGAGAAGTCACCCCCACGCGACGATCCTCTGGCGCCGTTCACACGCCTCTTCAACGCCCACGCCCAAGCCGTCCTTCCCGCCCACGCCCTTGTCCTTGCCCTGACCCAACCCGCGTCTAAGCTCACCCGACCATTCGTCCTCCCACTGTCGGGACTCCCACGCGTCTGTGTCCTCGCCCGGGCCTCTCTCGCCCACGTCCAGGTTGGTCAACGCCCAAGCCGTCGCCCACGCCCACGCCCAAGTCCTCCTTTCCGCCCACGCCCTTCCCTCGGCGCTCACTTTAGCTCTATCCCTCCCGCACCTTCACGCCTCCGCTCACACCATGCTCTTCCCTCGCATTTGTGTTCTCGTCCGGGCCTCTCTCGCCTATGTCTCGGTTGGATAGTTGGTTGTTAGTGATTCCGGGCGCGTCAACTAGTGAGGTCATTAGTCCCGTAAGTGTAATGCATTTTTTTTTCTCGGGAGATGGTGAGATCCGGCATCAATCTACCGTCGACTAGAGGATTTTCCTCAACCAGGTATCTCCCACCAACGGGGCTCCGCCCAAGCCGGGATAAGATCTAAGCTCCCGACCGATCTCACGGCATGCGTGGTACTGTAGTGCTTGTTAGTGTAAGTGTGTGTGTGTGTGTGTGTGTATGTGTGTAAGGGGTGATGATAGGACGAGGAAAAGGAAGGAATTACCGCGCGGTCCGTCGCCCGTTTGTCAGGGTATCGCTCCAGCATTGGCCTGGTGCTGTTCGGAGAAACCATGGAAAACTACCGACCTTAAGACTTCTCCTCCAGACAACGACTAAATTCAACCTTGCTGACAAGCTAGGGGCCAAAATCTTCCCACTGTCGGAACTCGAACCTAGAACCTCCTGGTCAAAGGCACTGCAGTGGCATCAATTGATGCACTTAGCCACCTTTGTTGGTCGCCCATGTCCAGCTTTATTTCCCACCCTCTCCACCTCCAACGCCTTTGCCGTCGGATTTCAACTCGCCCCACCCCCGCTCTTCCTCGGTCTCGCACTTGCACTCGCATTCGCCCACGCCCCACGCACCACGCCCCTGACCTTGCCCTCGCTCTCACTCTAGCTCTCGTTCTTCCCGACCCCTATCCCCATGCCTTTGCTCTCGACATGCTTCTCCCACGTACTCAGCTTGCTCTCTCCCGCCCTTGTCCAAGTTTGTGCCCTCACCCTGGTCCAATTCCTCTCCTTCATCCTAAGTATTGCTCTCGCATTCGCACCCAAAACCTCGTTCATTCCATCTTGCTTGTCGTTGACTTTGTTCTCACTTTAGGCCTCTTGACTTTGTTCTCACTTTAGGCCTCTTGACTTTGTTCTCACTTTAGGCCTCACCATCACCCACCCATATCCCCACGCCTTCTCTCTCGCCATATGACTTCCGCGTTTCTGTGCCTTCTCCCACTCCCTCAATCTCTCTCGCCCTCGCCACCTCCTTAGCCCTCGGGCTTGCTCTCGCCCTCACACATTATCTCGCCCTCGCTTGAAACTTGCTCCACCCCGTCTCCTATGGAATTGCGCTCGCCCACCATTTCCTACATGGCCCCCCACACACAAACACGCCTCCCCTACTCCCACTGCATCGCCTTTACACTCGACTGCGCTGTCACTCTCGCACTCACTCTCGCGCGCCATTGCCTTCATGCCTGCTTCTACCCCCGCTGCCTGTTTTCCCTTCCGCCTCCATTCTCGTCCTCGCTCTTTGACTCACCTCTGTCCCCGCACACATTACTTGGCGCATGGCTCCTCTCGCGTTGTGGCTGCCACCGACTTTCACTCAAGGCTATAGAATTAAAAATGTGTCTGGTGCCCCTCACTTTATGTACAAGCACGCTTGAATCCAGGGCCATCCAGAAGGAGGTGGCAGCAGGTTCCGACTTAATTGGAGGCCCGATTTTTTCATACAAAAGAAATAAAAATTATATTTATCTCTAATTCAAAGTTATTTTTGATGCACGCAGAATTGAATTCTGTTTATGAATCGAGGGAAGAAGGATTTTTTTGTTTGGAATAAAGGGCCTTCTTGGATCAACTACCCCAGGCTCCTGGTTTTCTATGAGCGCCCATGCATGTATGTTATCCGTTCAGAGTATTTTGATGGTACAGTGCCTCTCCTGGCAACGCCTGGCTATCCACTTGTCTGAGACATGTTGACATTAGCAAATTAGTGTCACCTGTCGAAAGAAGTTCTTTGGTAAACTCTTCTGACCGGTAATTTACTACGTTTTCCTTACATTTCCAGGCAAATGATGTAGCGACGCACTCTACAAAATTTTAAAGATGTCATAAGCTTGATTAATAATTTGATTATTGAATTTTGTCCGTGAAAGTGAACTATTATAAAGAAAGCTAGAGGGCGATGTGTTTTCTCTTTGTCATTTCTCCGCGAAATTATTGTACAGCAGCTAAGCGTCGAGCTCCAATATTACGACCTGCTGGGAATGTATACTGACATTTTGCAGGTTGTTGTTAGGCGCTTCGATGAAATTCAAATCCTCCGCATAGCTGTCAGGTAACTGGACGCAGACATTCTTTTATTTCAAACAGTGGCATGGCAAAGATGAAAGGTGGCGTAATTATGGAATTCGGTTTCCATAATACAAATGTAAACTGCCGGCGGTCAGAGCAAAACAAAGCATGAATTCTTGATAATTCTAGGAATAAACACGCCTGTTGTATTAGGGGAAAAGGGAATGCATTACACCTCCACCCCAAGCACGCCGATATGCCATTCCTAACGCGAGTTCTAATGAAATGATCTGAACCCTCCCAATATGCTCACGCTCCACAAACCCATTTGAGATGGGAAAGAGCAGAATGGTCCGTCTATTTTATTTGCTTTTTTATTAATCAATTAAAAGTAGTAAAGAAATTTTATTCGGTGAACCTCTGATTGAAATGTTAGTGAAGCTGTTTATTTTCTATGTGGATAAGTTTCTGACTAACATTTAAAAGAGAAAATTAAATAATTATTTATACTATTTTGTGACAAAGTTACTAAGGAACGTAGACAATATTATCATTTAAGCTATAAAACTACAAATATATTACTTCTGGATGTAAGCAAAAAACGTGTGATTTAGTTCATTAGTATAAGATAATTAATAAATTTGTTTAATTTATCATTGTTTGAAACATTGTAATTATTGTTACAAGCCAATCTTAATCAAAGGTTCAAGTGGCCTACACAACATTTTTACAGCTTTTTACGTATCGCAAGGTACCTTAATTTTCCGATCCTAATTCTTCAATTTTCCTTTCAATACCATGATATTATCGAATTACCATCGAAGTGGAGCGTGCGTGTATCGGAGAGCAGGAATCGATTCCGCGCGCCAGGGCCGTGGATGCAGGAAGCGGCCGGGCGAGGGCGTTGGGGATGGTGGGCACTGCGTGGGCGGTGCGAGACGGCGAGGGCGAGGGCGCCGACGGTGGAGACCCCTGGCGGGCGCCGGCGGAGTGAGCGGCCGGGCAGCCAGGGGAAGGGTCAGGGAGTGGGAGCCGGGTCCACGGCGACGCACAGTGAGGACGAAATACACAGGGTGTTCCAAAAGAGTGTTCACAAACGCAGAGGGGTCAAGCGAAGCGGTTTTCGCTTAATTTAAGAATTGAGTGTGGGCTGAATAACCCGAAACGCTATCATTATTCGTTTTCTAGAACCTACAGGCCCTTCTATTCTTAAATGTGACTTTTTTACGCCTCTGGGGTCTTCTGTGATGTTTGTGACTGTACTGGTTTACGCTACTCAACCTCAAGTAGTCTTCATCTGGACGACTTGACTTTGCGTTGCTAGTCCATCTTCGCAGTAGGATAGTTGTAGTTTCTGACGGCCTTTCCAAATTTCATCTTCTTAGACGAATTAGCGAAAATACTTATTTTTACCTCCTCTGTCCGTTCTCGGAAATAGTGGATATTTTTCTGAAAGATATAATGGCAAACATGTTTTTTGTAATGTGCCGTTTGTTTACGAACCAACATTCCGCAAAAATATCTCCTTGGTACTGTCAGTTTGGGTTTGAATCATCTCACTGCTAAAAACAAAATAAAGATGAGCTAACTTTGCAATCCCATATAATCAGTGGCGCCCTCAGGGAGGAGTATTGTGCCTGAGAGTAACCCCCCCTTCCTCTAGAAGCCGATGGCGCATTCACATGTATAGCGTTATTAATTTTCAATGGTAGCCAGAGTCATTCATTATTTTGGTAGAATGGGTTACAAATAATTATAAATCAACAAATTAAATTTAATTTCGAAATTGATTTGTAAAAATGAGAATCTTTATAAGAGAAAATATCATATGGCCATCATGGGCAGTTACATCGTCCCCCCCCCCGTAGAAAAGTCACTACTTAATCGTTTTAAGAAGTGTACACTCGTCAGATCAAGACAACATGAGTTGAATGTTAACGCTACTATGGGGCAAAGACCCACCAATGATTAGTTGCATTTTATAGTTTTCAATTTTTTAGGAAACTGAAATTATAGACTTTTTAAGGCGAGTTTTTTAATTAAAATATGGTGCAGTTTTCATACGTGGTTGTTAGAAATTGAATTATATTACATATGACTGTGAAAGGAAAATGACCTATTCACTGTAATTCGGATTATACAGAATAAATTTTGGAAATATTTTAAGCCTCAAAATGTACTAAACCTATCTACCTATAATTGGTATAAAAATGTAATATAATTGAACATTAGTATAAAAAATGATTCAAAAAAGTGTTTTGGTTACAAAAATTGTTTTTGTTTTTCAAATTCTGGAACTTGAAAGTTTAAAGTCTCTTTGTTTCAATGAGAAAATATGTGTATTATTGGATAACGTTTATAAGTTAGAAAAAAAGCTAATAGAGCCAAAATGTAAGCTCCCTGGTGATGTACGGGTCCATTTATATACTCGTACACCTTGGTATGCAAATGCGAGTCGCGTCTCCCTTTGAGCGCGGTTTGTGCGCGTTCGCTCCACTGCGGGGGCGTGGGCGGAGGCGAGGACGCGGTGCCTGCAGCTTATCGGAAGGGCCCCGATCGGGCGCGTCCCGGATGCTGTCGTGTTGGCAGCGCTGC
This sequence comes from Teleogryllus occipitalis, assembly GCA_011170035.1. Lineage (NCBI taxonomy): Eukaryota > Metazoa > Arthropoda > Insecta > Orthoptera > Gryllidae > Teleogryllus > Teleogryllus occipitalis. The sequence goes on along the minus strand of BLKR01004758.1, from coordinate 81,502 downwards.
TTCTGAAAGCCGCAGCCTGTTTACCCGCCTCCGCCGTCGCCGTGCCCCACCCCCCTCCCTCCCCCCACCCCCGCGGAATTGCCTGTAGCGCCGCGCCGACTTTTATGCCTGGCAGCGCAGCCCCGCATTACCATGTACACGAGCGCGCGCCAGGGAAGGGCAAACGCTCCAACGGCGAAGGGAGCTTCGCCCTTTAAGGGCTCGGGTGCTGCGCCTCACAATGGCGCCCGCAGGCGGAAGGGATCGCTCGGCGGTTGGTTGCCAGCGCGTTGATGGTTGAAATTAAAATATTTACTATCTGTATACCTCACCTCAACTCGTTGCAAATCATAAAGATTTTACGTAAACACATTTACGATTCTACAGGTTATAACTTTTTTTAAAATTACTACATTCTTTTTTTTCTCCGTCTTCTTTTTCCTTCTTCCATTTTCTATATCTGTATTACTAATTTCCGATGCGCAGAGGAATTGAAAGGAAACTATGCAGTCGCAGGTCGGGAGGAAAGGGTCTGTGGTTTCATTAAACACCCAGAAACTCTAGAGAAAATACAAAAGCAATGAAACCGTTTCGGTTTTGAATAAAAATGGAAATATTTGATTGTGTCATTCTGTACAATCTCACGCTGCGCGAAACAAATGAATTCTCAAGTGAATTCTCACTGCTTACGACAGGGCTGACTTGGTGAGACAGAAAGGCCCCCAACGAGGAGGCCAACCGCTATTAAACATTTGCTTTTCACGTCACAATTGTTGTTATATTATTATTATTATTATTATTATTATTATTATTATTATTATTATTATTATTATTATTATTATTATTCATATACTATACCATAAGTTACTACTATTACAATTAATACTAAAAATAACCGGTAGCGGTAGCTCAGTGCATCAACTGATGTCACTGCCTCTGACCGGGAGGTCCTAGGTTCGAGTCCCTACGGCGGCAGGATTTTCGACACTAGCTTTCCGGCTATGGAGGAGAAATTTCAGCTATGGAGAGCTCTGGAGGAGAATTCTAGCGACCGGCTGCTCTGATTGGTAGTTTTCCGTGGTTTCTCCGATCAACACCAGGCGAATGCCGGAGCAGTACCCTAACAAACGGGCCACGAACCGCGCGCGATCTGTCCTTCCCATTCATTGTCCTATCCTCTCCCCTTTACACAAACACACCAACATGCACTACACTACCACATATCCTGGGAGACCGGTCGGGAGCTTGTCCCGGCTGGGGCGGTGCCCCGCTGGTGGGAGAGTTCTGGTTAGGGGAAAACCCCACTAGCCGACGGTAGGTCGTCGCCGGATCTCGCCATCCAGTGGGGGAAGATCACCGCCATCTCCCGAGAAAAAACATGCACTACACGAACGGTAATAATGATCAGAGCAGTTGACGCGCCCGGAAACACAAAAAAATTAATCAATCACATTCCGGGAGACCGGTCGGGAGCTTAGAGCTTGTCCTGGCTGGTGGGAGTGTCCTGATTAGGGGGAAACCCCACCAGTCGACGGTAGGTCAGCACCGGATCTCGCGGGGGGAATTCACCGCCATCTCCCAGGGAAAATCATGTACTACACTTACGGGCCTAATGACCAAAGGAGTTGGCGTACCCGGAAACATGAAAAATCAATCAATCAATACTAAAAATTATCAAACGTATATTAATTTTGTTATTAATTTTGGAATTTATTTAACAATGTAAGAAAAATGTGCACATGTAATTGTTCCTTCTGAAAATGTTCTCCAATATTTCTAATATAGTGCGATATTTTTGTAATGAGTGGGGAGTGCGCCTGTAATAAGCTAAAGGGTTCAATTCTACGCCGCATTTTTACCTTCTGTACAGCTTCAATCATTGGTACAAACAAAATACGCAGATGATCGAATTCAGTTTTAGAATTCGCCTTCTCTGTTTTTCTCGTAATGTTTTTTGCAAGAGACCAAGAGCCCTTCTTGTCAGAAGTGCTATGTGTATATTTAGTTTGGCATGACTTTGTATTAATAATACTTCTTCAAGCTTATGTGTGTTAGTATATTTTTAAAAAGATATTATCTGTAAAAACGATAGAAAATTAGAATGTTTGGTATTAGTTTTATTTTTGTTTATCGTGCTACCTTACAAAATAATATTTTCTTTTCCATTCTTCGTATCAAGTTTTCTTGCATTTTTTCAATTATTTTTGGCAAAAAAAACAAAAATTACATAATCGAAATAAAATGCAATTGTGTTCACTTTTCATTTTGACAAAACTTCAGTTGGAGTAAACTACATCGAATTAATATACATATTAAATTACAATAAAAAATTGTAAATCTTTCTTAAAAAGTTTTTCACCTCAAGACCGCGATTTCAATATTTCAATCAGATTCCAATAATCTAAGGGATTGTAGGCTGAGGAGCTTGTGAGAGTGTCCTCTTTTGTAGCTTTTCCTGTGAATGAAAGGAACTAAGAAAACGTACTAACGTGAAAATTGTTTTAGCTTATCTCTCGGGCTCTTGTTTCTAAGATTTTAATATTGACTGGTGTCACGATTTTCGAAAACTTTTAATTTTGACAGTAGGTTCAAGATGTATCTCAATATTATTTCCAACACTTCAGTTTGACGGGTGCGTGAAGATATCGTTAGGTCGCTGACTTGATTTATTTTATTTGGAGAACAGATATGAAGTTTCGAAGAATTTGAGTCGCGTTGGCCGACGTGGTTTTCTCTGGCAAAAACAACATATCCAGTCCACCGCGCCTTCAGCCAGAACCCTGACGGGAAAAGGAAGGTTAAATAATATATTGTAACCGCTTGTCGTCGGTCACATTTATGACCAACGGAAAATAGAAGCAATAATACCCGACATTAGGCCCTACACGTAGTTTCTATAGTGGCGAAGAGATGGCGTAAGTCAGAAAAGGATTTCTGAACGCACTCAGACCATAGCCAATCAGGAAATTTTTGTGGAAATACGGACGTGGCGTGAACTTGCGTCAAAAGAGCTCGCTCTCTTTCTGGTTCGAGACGCCGAGGTGAACGGTTGCCTACAAGTACACCACATAGTCGACGAGGGACACGCGGAAGATAACGGAACACAAAAGCTTTAATAAAAGGTAAATGACTGAACACTTTTCATGGATTTACGTACTGTGAATGTCGTGAGATTACATGGAATTAGTAAATGAATATTAAACAAGAATGCAATGAATGAAAGAACGACGGCGGTAATAGATCGAAATGAATCTGTAAAACCACGTTGCTGCATTCTTGTTGCTAGAAAGGAGGACTATTGTAACATAGGACATGTTTTTTCTTTGTTACAGCTTTCATATATTTTCATATATTTTTTATTCTTATTTTTGGAATTTCACTTTGGAAATCCTATTATGAAATTTTGAGAATTATTAGAAGTACGGATTATCCAACAACTAGCTTGACTTTTGCTATTACGAAGTCATAACTTGGAGTTTCGGACTCGCATTCTGATGCGACCATCGCCTCTGCGAAAGCTGTGGTGAATTTTCGCTGAACGACGAGGAGACGGCGTTCGGAATACTCCAATTTCGACGCGACAGGCAACGCACGGACCTTGCAGAAGAACGACGACCTTGAGGCGCGAGTGTCGCGCGACGGTCAGCTACACAGCGCGGGACCAACTTGAGGAATTCGCCGGTCGTGAGTCACATAAAAACAGAAAGAACACTCATTAAATTTCAGTCTGAAAAAAACTTCTGAGATAGGATTATAATTATACTAGCCAAAACGTTGTAATGTGAGCTTCCCTCAATAACAGACGTTGATCGGGCAAGTTTCTTAGAACATTGGTCTTGCTAGCCAGTGATTTTATTTCTTTTCGACAGTCGTAAGAGGAATCAGATTAGAGTAATCCTTATGTTTATGATAGAAGTTGTTTTGTACATAATTATTTATTTAGAGTCATATGTAATTGATTCAAATCATTTAAGAGACGTTATGAAACAAAATTTTGTGTTGAAAGGCTATGTAGAAGCCGAAGGTCAAATGTGACTATTAAGTGTAACGTAATTAGTGATTTAAAAGGTAGTAGTGAATTTCGAGTATTGTGTGTATGTATTTTTTTTGCAGGATGAATATTTGTACTATAATTTGTGTGTCTCATGTGTGATATTTTTTGTGAAGTGTAAATATGTATTTATTGCTTGTTTTTTTGTAAACGGGGATCAGAGTTATTATCACTTTAGTGAAAACTGCAGTTTAGGTAGGGAATTAGCTACCATAGTTTTACGAAAAGTGAGAACATAGGAGGATCTGTGAATTTCATTTGTACAGTGATTTTCATTCATTAGAATACAGGTTATTTGTTATTTAAAACTGTAAAATTGTGTTGGCTTGTTAATTGATCAGTAGTTTAGCAAAGACGAACCCACTACCGATAGGGAAGTTTATCCATAAATTGAGATATTCCCAGGGATGCGTGACGGTGTAATCACACGTCACGAAATAAGTAAATGACAGATTTACTTCAGTAACTGCTGTTACATGATTTAAATGTAATTAAGGTGACGGTTACAATATAAAGCAAAGCAGGTCATGGAAGCGACATCTCACGGATCCCCATCAGTTCGGAAATTCATAATTTTCGTAGTAGGGATAGCGAGTAGTGAAAGTTACGAACTGAAGAATCAGGAACTACAACTGGTCTTCTGGCTACAAGTAATCTGGTACTTTAGTCATTCATGGGTGACTCCGTTACAAATCCTATTTAAACGGGTCGACGGAAAATCAACCTTGAAAATAATCTTGCATTATTTCTGTTCATTGAGTGTTAAATACAGGAAGGGTGAAATTATGTTCCCAAAACATTTCTTTTGAGATGAAGACATGCTCAAAATGAATTTAAATCATCTGAAAATTTTCAATTTCTACGACAGTTCATAATATGAAGAAAATATAATAAATAATAGCTTCTTTAAAAAAGAGACTTAATAATTTGGAATTTATATGATAGTGATATCGATGTACAATTAAAATCTGAGAAGCTAGAAGACAAAGTAAGAGAAAAAACGTAGGACAAAAAGAGCTTTAATATTGTTTATATTCGCTAGTCAGTTACTCGGAAGCTATTAAGATCGGAAAGAAATGAACACAAATAATTTCAAAGAATATTTTGCCAGCTTTCTTTTTATATATTTTAAATTTTGCGATTGTCTCCAAGAACAGCCCCCGGTGGTCCAGTGTGATGCAATCCCGAGCCGCAGCGGCGAGCGATGTGCCGGCATTTGCGTGACGGCCGGCGCATCCTCGGCTGTCGGGCTCGTATCTGTTGGCACAGGCCTCGCGCCCCCGGCGGCCCACGCCCGAATGATCAATGAGGCGACGCCACTGGCTGCTCGGCTCGGCCGGGCGGGCGCCGAGACGCTCCGCAACGCGATTCCCGAGGGCTCCGTTCCCTGCCCTCCGCCCCCCCCCCCCAAATCTCCCCACACCCGCCCGCCCCCTCGTCACGCCCCCCTCTGCCCTCCGTTTCCAGCTCCTCGCCCCCACATCCGCCCGCGCTTCCACCCCCGCCTCCGCCCCCACATCCGCCCGCGCTTCCACCCCCGCCTCCGCCCCCACCTCCGCCCCCGCCTCAGCCCCCGCCTCCGCTCCCGCCTCCGCTCCCGCCTCCGCCTCTGCCCCCCCTTCGCGCCCGCCTTCCCCCCGCCCCCGCATCGGCCCCGTCTCCCCCACCTCCACCCCTGACTCCGCCCCCGCCTCTGCCCCACCTCCAACCCCGCCCCGCCCCCGTCTCCGCCACTCCCCGCCACGCCCCCGCATCCAACCGCGCCCCCGCCCCCGCTTCGCGCCTGCCTTCCCCTCCCCCCCAGCCCACTGCCGCTCGCCCGGGTGACGAAGAGGGGCGCGAAGGGGATTGCTCTGGCGCCCAAGGAGCCGAAGGAACGATCAAATATTTATCTTCCGACTCGAGGCTGCTCCGCACCCCGCGGCGCGCGACCGGCCGGTGCCCCACCCTCTGTCGGGGCAGGAGAAGGATGGACCGTTGCGAGGCGGCGTCAGGCTGGGGGCGGGCGACAGCGCGAGGGTGAGGGCGATGATGTGTGCAAAGATGAGGGCTAAGGTCACGGCGAGAACCATACCGCAGACGACGAGGATGTCGACGAGAGCAAAGGTGAGAGCGAGGAGGAATATTGTGGTTGAGGTGAGAGCGAAAGCGATGACGAGGTCGAGACCAGCGACGAGGGCATGGGAGAGATTTAGGGTGTGAGTGTGGACGAGGGTCAGTTTCAGGGTGAGGGCGATGTTTAGGGCAAGGGAGAGGTTGAGGATTGGGGGAGGGCGACGGCGAGGACAAGAGTGAGGACGAGGTTTAGGATGACGGCGAGGGTGAAGACGAGAGCATGGTCGAGGGCTTGGGCGAAGATTAGGGTGAAGGGGAGAGCAATGTCAAAGAAGAAGGCCGATTGTGAGGACGAGCGGGAGGACAAGAACCTAGACAAGGGCAAGCTTGTGGGGGATGGTGTGGGCGAAGGCGAGGATGAGGGCGTACTGGGAAGGTATTGCTGTGCACGCTCAAAGCGAAATTATTCATAAACTTGCCTCTGTTTCCCGCAGCACTTGAGGGCATTGTTAAACCAGCGGAACGTGTGACCCTGGAAGTGGGTTTTATGTGACACTAAACCCTTTTACGTAGTCTCTCTCTGATATTTGATATTTTCCCGATAGCTAGCTAAACGATAAATGAAACCAACTATGAGTTAGATGTAATAGAGACAAATACTAAAACCTGACGTTTCCCAATATATCTTTGTTAAAAACAAGCCCAATATCAAGGGTATTCAATTTCAATAAACTACAGAATCACAAATGACGTACTCGTTCGTTTCTGGTTTTAAAATGACGAACGGCACACACGGGGTAATCCTGAACATTTATTGTATTATAGGGTTTCACAAAAACGATACAAAGATAATATCATCAAACCCTCTCGCCATTTATACACATGCATAGAATTGATATATAAAAACTGGCATTGCTATGGAATTATGAGGGAATATAAAAAGTTCTCAGAAATAAAAATGTAATATAAAAATTTAATTATTTTATTTTACCATTTAAATTCATGCTATGTAATGAAAATATTTCTATATCAAGGTGTAGTCTATTTTTTCTTAATTTGTAGGGACTTGAACAGTGTTCAATGTGTTCTTATCCAAAAAATAAAGAAAGCATTTTTATATCGAATGGTTTTTAGTGGACATCATTCTCTCTCCATTTCTGAATGAGCAGAAACGTCGAAACAAATGAAAGTAAAAAATAGTTTCCAATCACAACTGAACATTTTATTTTTTATTAAAGAACAATCGCATTTTATAAGTTCCTTGTAAATGTTGGATCGTTAATAAATTGAATTAGCCACGTTGCAGATATTTCAGAGGCCCTTCATAATTTAGAGATCAAAATATTTATTGAGAACTCAGACCTGAAAAATTAAGTAATTAATTCGTAATTGTCTTTATAATAATAATTACTTGAATCATATAATGAATTTGTAAGCCTGAATATTTTGCTTAATGATCCATGATTACCTTTCGTAAATGATATTAATAATAATTTACTCGCGAATAGAGTTGTAAGTTATAACAAAGTTAGACTTATAATAAAAGTTAGGTCTTTTGGCTACGCTTGTTTTGAGGCCGAATAACATTTATAAGAGAAAGAACAGTAATTTTATATGTCTCAATTCCCTATTTTGTCAATAGTCAACGACAGGGAGTTTTGTACAGAAGGCACAATTGCGCTCTTACACACAATTGCACGCTAACCACATAATTACTGATATAATAATTGATGGAATCAATACTAAACCGACCATCCCAAAACTAACTTTTCCCATGTAATTTGTTAGCTTTGCATGATTGTTGTGACAGTAGCCACGCCTCTAACTGATGGCAAAAGCAGTTCTGGAACAGCCAAGGAAAAATAACCGCCTAGATATGTACGAGCACTTCTTAGAAATGGTAAGGAATGTTCATTCCAGCACTGAACGGAGTGGAAGTCCAATTTGCAGTTACGCGGTTTCTATTCTTAGAACCGGCTGCTCTGATCGATATTTTTCTGTGGATTGTCCGAACAACAATAGGCGAATGCCGCAGCAGTACCCTAACAAACAGGCCATAAATCTGCGCAAACTTATTTCCTCTTCCTTGTTCTACCTTCATCCTTTACTCACACAAACTTACTCTCGTGCAGAACAATATCATACTTGTCAGGAGACCAGTCGAGAGCTTAGAGCTTGGCCCGGCTGGGGGGGCTGTGCCCCGTTGGTGGGAGATACCGCGTTTGAAAATCCCTGCATGCTGATGTAGGCTGGCATCGAATGTTGCCAGTCAGCGGGGGAAGATCACCAATACCACCTCCCGCGATGAAAACATGCACCATACTTACGGTAATAATGACCGAAGTAGTTTACGCGCCCGGAATCATTAATCAATCTATCACTATTCTTAGCCCCTATGGTTTGACACCACTGTCTGTGATCTCCAATGTTGCTAATCATCAGTTTAGCTAGGCTTTCAGAGCCTGCCATATTTCAATGTGCTTGCCAGTGGTTTCAACTTCCCGTCATATCACATTCGAATATTGGAATATCCAAGATTTTATCTTCACCTCTAATGATATTAAAGACACTAATCGAAGTTTCTTTTCTCGTACACTTTGTTTAATGGATAATATAATGGCTGTTACAGGCCTATTTTAATTGTTAAGTTTTATTTACGTGTCATTTTGATCTTGGTTTCATTCTATCATTAATATTGCCATGAAACATGACTCTCAGCATTGCAGTCATAATGCGACAGACATTTCACGAAGAACGAGTGCACTTTATTGCAACGCGTTGTGCGTTCTCGGTAGCGTGTGGAGAGTCCTCTGAGCGGTCTAGTTAATGCTCCCGATCCTTAGTTAGATGTAGCGGACGCTCTCCGCTAGATACCAGTTTAGAGATGCGAATGGTAGAGAGAAAGAGACTCATGCGAGAATTGTATTCACAGCACGATGTTCTCTCATCGTGTACGTCATTGCAAAGTTATGTCTTGCAATTTTTATTGGCTAACGTAAATTTTTGTGTCCAATAAACTGAACGAATAAAGTATCTAGCAAAACTGTTCTTAACGTAATGTAGTTAACTTTTTATTGAATGGCTCTAATGTTGTTGCTTAGTTGTATGTCTCAAACGAAGGGTAGAGAGACTTCTGGGGAATTTGCATTCAAAGCGCAAAGTTCTCTCCTCGTGTGTACCATTGCAAAAATCTTGCAATTCTTTTTGGGATAGCGTAAAGTTTTTCGTTCCATAAACTGAACAAATGAAGTAGCTAGCAAAATTATTCTTAAGTTAATGTGCTTTGCTTTTGTATTTTTTTAAAATGTTGATTCTTAATTTCGTTTGTGGTGCATGTCGACCTCCTCCTCTTTCTTGTTGAGCGTCATTTATTTTCTCTCGCTTGCCATCGTTGGCGTTGTCGAAGCATAATGATAATACGAGAAGCCTTCGGTGTAAGACCAGTCCCTGCTCAGTCATTACTCCGTTAATATCGTTTCTAGCCTCGCGTCCACCCCGTTCTATCCCCGGAGCTTACGACAATGGCCGTCACGGGCGAGCGGGAGATGTGCGCGCTGTGACGTCACGGGATGCAGAATGACGGAGACGTCCGAGTGCGGTATCGAGTGTCGCTGTTCAGCTGCGGGAAGCCGCAGCCGCCTTCCCCTCCCTTTCCCCACTATTTCGCCCCTCCCCTTCCCCTTCCTCTTCCCTCGCCCATCCCCCTCCTCCCTTGCCCCTTCCCACCTCCCGCGCCCCTTACCCTCCTCCCCCGCGCCCCCGCCCCCCTCCCCCGCCCCTCCTCCCCCGCGCCCCCGCCCCTCCTCCCCCGCCCCTCCTCACCGCCCCTCCCCCGCCCCTCCTCCCCCGCCCCTCCTCCTCCTCCCCTGCCCCGCCCCTCCACCCCCGCCCCTCCCCTCCTCCCCTGCCCGCGCCACTACTCCACTGCCCCCGTCCCTCCACTCATCCTCTGCTCCCGCCTCTCCTCCCCTGCCCCGCCCCTCTCCTTCCTCCCCCGCCCCTCTCCCTCCTCCCCGTCCCTCTTCTTCCCCGCCCCTCTCCCTCCTCCGCCGCCCCTCTCCCTCCTCCGCCCCTCCCCTTCCTCCCCCTCCCCCTCCTCCACCACCCCCTTCTCCACCCCCCCACCACACGCATCGCTTTCCTCCTTCCGCCGACACCGTCGTCTCACAGGCCTTCACCTCTCAGGCTGTTACAGCTCCTGCCTACCCCTTTTCCCCTCCTCGCCCCCTCCCAGCTCCCGCTCCAGCCCTCCCTCGCATGCTGCGCTGTGCGTGACGTTTACGAGCGGCTCCTCGCCAATTACGCGGCCATCGATTGCCCGCACGCGCGCGCCCCGCTCAGCTCCCGCCCCGCCCCTTTCCGTCCCGCCGCTCCTCTTCAGCCCTGCGTCACCGTCCTTCCTGTTCCCGTCTCTTCCGTCTGTTCCCTTCGTTTTCCCTCCCTTCACTCAGCCCTTCTCATCTAGTCCTCATCCACCCCGCCTCACCCCTCCGTCAAACCCCTTCATTTATGACCTTGCATCTCGTAGCTCCTTCCTTTTCTTTCATGCTCCCAAGTCCTTTTCATGTCCCCCTGCTGTATCCCCTTCTGTTCCCTTCCCCAATCTCTCCATTTCTCCTTCCCCACGTTTTCTATTTCTAATCATTCACTTCTTTACCCGTTTACCCCATCCCTTGTAAAGTCTTCTCCTCTTTTCCCTTCCTTTCCCAAATCATATCCTACAATTTCTCCCACATCCTACTATCCCTTCTCTCCTTTCGTCACCCATCTCATTTGTTCTCGTTCCTTTCTCTCCATTTTCCCGTTTTCTTTTCTTTCCTTATTTCCTATCCCTTTTCTCATTATACCCACTACCTCCCCGGGGCAGCTATCAGTCCATCTAGGGTACATGTGTTGCGGTTGTGGAAGATTGTTTCTAAGAATCTCTTGGCATATAGGAAATTCTGTGGGGAGAAAGTAGGCTAAGAAAAATACTGTCGTAAAGGAAGACTATGTTTCATTGCATAAAGCCAATACAGCGAGAAACAAAACAACGAACTTTTAAAAACATGTAAATGTATTGTAATGTGGGAAAAGTCTTCTCCGCCCAAGTTTTCCCGCAACTTTTATGAATTAATTATTTGTAAAATAAAATATGTATAAGCAGCACAGCTTTGAAGGAATAGCTCTAACGCTAAATCTGCCCTTAATAATTTCATATCTGTAGTATTATAGTAGTGTGTATAATGTGCTTACACGCCGATACATGTATCTGATCTGTGAATACTTCTTAAATAATAACACTTTTGGTTTTAAATATTTTGCCTATATATCAACAAAATACAACTACATTTCATATTTATAAGGACGGACGTATGAAATTTTCAGAGAACTGAGTTTGTCACACCTAAAGTAACACACAGTATAGTGACTTAGAATTTAGTGAGTTTTCAGGAAGCTTTGTGTAAATGACATGAAAAGATTGAGAGGGATACATATGTTCCGTGTGGCTCAAAGGGCAACGGGGCAAGTTTTTAGTTTTAAACGTTCTGCTTACATATAAATAACTAGGACATTTACCTCCAATCAGATATGGAGGTGTTATAAAAACGTAACCTATGTTAGTGATATGAAAAGATTTTCTTGCATTATAAATTAACAATTTTATTGTGAAAATAGGAATTTTCATATTATATAAACCTAAAATGTATGTGCATGTCTGCATGGTAATGTACAGAGTATTAAATTCAGAATCTGTATATTTATACTTTTATTTTAGATTGAAATGTGCAATTACAGATATTTTTACCAAAAATTAAACACTAATGAACATATGTCATTTCTGACAGGAGAAGATAAAATCTGCACCAGAAGGGGAAAAAATGTTCTACAAAGAGAAATTCAAATACTTTCATTACCAAAGAACTGCATCGACGTGGGAATTCCTGTTCATCGAATAAAAAAACGTTATCATTCTTTTTCCCCCTTTCAAATAAAAAAAACACGTCCAGTGCGTCGATATTTTTAATATAGCCTCGGATTTGCGGGCCATTCATTTCTGACTGAGGGACGTCAAACACTGGAGGATGGACATGCGGCCTGCGATTGTGTTTAGCGCGGCAGGTGGCATCTGGCGCGACTGCGGAACACCGGACAGCCAGGTCCGATATCGGCCGCGGGCGAAAACGCGGGTGATAGAACCGAGGCCCGATTGCACGGAGAAGACCGACTCACAACGATCGCTCTTGAATTCTTCGACCTCGGGCAATGACCTGATAAATTAATTATTCCTGAAAATGGAATAGGTATACTGTTGGATTTTCATAATCGTTAAAAATTGTATACAGAAACGTATTTATTACCGTTATTAGGGGGATGTAAAGAAAATAACGGCTAGTACGATTGAAGTTTTATCAAACCGAAGTGATAGCCGTCATTTAAAACGCAACTCCATTATTTGTGGTATCGGCTTTTAGTCATACCTTATTGTTATAAATAAATATTAAAATAGCAAATAATAGTAACAATAATAAAATTATCTTTTGTTAGGGATGTCTACCCTTCATCCTAACCACGAGAACAGTAGCTGAAGGTGAACGACATTGATAAAATAGAAACCCTAAAACTAAATACATTAAATAGAGAAACAATGTAAATACCTTTTCTTGTAATAGATCTCATCTTTGCTTATGACACATTTTTTCGTTTTTTTGCAAACTTTTTAAAGAATTTAGGTAATGTAAAACTTCTTAACTGACGCCTATCGGTAGGAGTGATTTTGGTTCTTGTGGATGATTGCGATAAGGCAACATAAATATACAATATTACGAAAAGTTATATTCCCTCTAGCTGCTAAATAGTGGGCGCAGAAATGTATTTACGAACAATATTAATTTCATAAAATTATAAACCCTGAAAAGGTAAGTTTGGTTGTCGGATTATTCTACATACAACAATTATTTCTGATAATCGATTAACATAAAATATGTTGAGTTTTCTGTTTATTATCGTTGTATTTAGTCAAAGTATCACATAATGACATGATGCGTTGCTCTTGTGTGCAATAAAGTTTTCTCGAGTTATCAGCCTATTCACAAAGGTCAAACTCTTTCTTCATGCATATTAAAATTGTAAACGAAAGTACTGGGATTCAACGTCGGCTTACACACGGCGAGAAGTGTGGAAATGCATGTTGTGACGTCAAATCCAGCCCAGTATGGACGTAATGTGAAGCGGAAATGACCTGAAACACCAACGGAGGTGACATAAATGGTCAATTACGGGCACGTTACCCTGGCAGAGAGACAATGGGCTACATAATGAACATCGTCGTGCAAAGTGCAAGCGATCAGAGACAGTAACAAATGGTTGCTTCACGCTTAATAGAAGAACAAGAGAAAGCCATCAGTCGTAGGACACTGATATTCACTTTCCTTCGTAGATTTTACATTGGTTTCGCGGTTTCTATCATTTCAGCGCACTGAAAGAAACTGCAAATCTCTTTGACGTTATAATTTTTGCTTTTTCGGGCGCATTGAAGCCATCTTCATTGCTACAAAAACAACAAAATATCTAAATTACAATATTATTAATGAACTTTAGTAAGAAATATAATCTAATAACAAATGGAATAAAATTGAAATATACATTTTGTAATTAAAAATAAAAACAGTTTTTAAGAAAGAATACGTGAAATAGCAAAAGTAGAAAATTAAGTAAGTTCTCATTTTACCTTCTACCTTTGTTTCCTAATTTTTCTTTCTACATTAACATGTCGATTTTAAGGTTGAAATAAAAACTACAATGTGAATGTAAGATTGAAAGGTCGTGCAAGAAGGACAAGTGAGTCTGTTAAGTGCGATTGTATACAGATGGCTTCTTTCGGAAAAGGGAGATTGCCATCTTTGTATTCATACGTCCTAGCGGCCTGAAAAGTTATTGCTCTATGCCAATTTTCTACATAATGACTTCAACCAGGGTGGCCACTGTTACGGGCAAGATACCGGCAACTGAAATTCAAGGAATTTCATTGGTTTGAAAATAAGTCAAGGAATTTGTGAAAAAATTGTTAGAAGTCAAATAAAATTTTGAGATGGTTATACAACTAGACATTATTCTCACAATATTAGTAAGGCAGTATTTTTTGCTCAAGTTCTATTTGTTGCGTTTTATTTGAACTGTTTTACGGTGAAATCACAACTCACAGAAACGAAATGAGAAAAAGTTTCAAGTTTGTTTTAATAATTTCTTTAAATAGTGTAAAATACCCTACATATCTTATGAGGGACAAATTTTGAAAATAGTTTGAAAAAAACGGGGAAGTCAGGGAAATTTGTTTCAGGAAATGAGTGTCCATCCTGCGAAAGGTCTAAACTCTAGGATTTGAAAGTAATTAGAAAATTAATCTCCTAACTTAATAGCTATACTCTCTTGTGTGACCTCATTTAATTTACATAATTTTGTGATTCCATCATTTTAACGAAAATATTAATTACAACTACGAAAAATTTCTTTTAAAAGTTCTGTAAAAATATAGTAAAGTGCTTACTGCCAATTTCCATTTTTGTGTTGCTTCATTTGTACTTTCATCTTTTTGTGCTCACTTTTTTAAGTTATTTCAGGTGTGCATGCATGAGGGGATGCTATTTTACGTGACTGGCGGCGAAAACAAATAAATCTCAGTGCTACATTTGTCCGTCAGGTGCAGATTGCGAACTCAGCTCCCAAAACGAAATATAAATAGAGGCAAGCGAAGTTACTGCACTCATTTGTTGGGAATGTTATGATGGACAAACGGACAAACGCTTTGTGCACCTGTTTTTGCAGAAAACTGAATCTCACCTGCGGACAGTGTATTGTTTATCAAAGCGCTGCCAACATTATTTTTCGTGTGGCACAATATTTTAAAGAACAATATTGCCGTAAAAAGCCCAGTTTTAAATTCCTGTATCGGGTTTTGAACGCGCTATCGAAAACCAAGGGTACAACATAAACAATTCAAACTTTGTTGTCTGAAATATCGTGTTTCATTCCAGGAAAATAAATTAATCGCACATGGATTGGGACCTGCTGCTACAAAATTTATAATGCATGATCACAAGAAATTATATTATAGTCAGATTATTCTTACACAGATACTTTTGTTGTTGTTTACTCAAATTTGGTATATTTAAAAAAATAATTTTATCTATCAAAGAACGTCCTTAGTGACAAATTGAATATTGCATGTAGTTGCAGTCATTATTAAACCACTGCTCATCAGTTGCCATTAAAAATCATAACTTATTTTTTCACGTTATGTAGTTTATTACTTTGTTGCATCCCTTGAAATCCAAACTAGAAACTGGTATTTCATAGCCGAATTTTTACAATATGACGTAGGCACGAGAATTCAGCTGAGAATGTTTTCGGAAAGTATGAGGTTAGAACGAGAGTTCGTCATTTTTTGCAAAGCGCTATGTCAATGCAGTGGCAAGTGAGCTAGTAGCCATGATATATTATCGATTCATGTAATATCCGAGATTTTGAGACATAGTTGGTATACCTGAAGATACACTGACATACATATATTAATGGATAACCAACTTTTGAGCTTTGGTCCAAGATCCCATTGACCACAATAATCATTCCATTACATAACACTATTTCATTAATGTATGAAGTCTAAGAAATCGATCATACAACACTTCTTTTTCAAAAGAATTTACATGCATAAGAGTGTTATGCCGCTCCGAATAGTGCATGAAGTTAAGAGAAACTGAATCTTTTTATGTTAGTAAATGAGCCCTATGAATGCTGTGCGAAATCTGATTAAACCTAGACATTCAGGAGAGTCAAAATGTTAATTCGAAGATTCAATTGAAAGACGAGAGGCCACGGCGATTTCTTGTACCATGGCGGTCCCTGGGCTGTGTTTGTGTGGTTAGTGCGGGCGTGATTGGCCGCATGGGCGCGGGCGGTGGAGCGCCAGGTAGCGAGGGGCGGTTCCATGCTAGCGGGCTCTGCGCGTTTGTTTCGGCGCCAGGCCGCGTCCATCACCCCGCCCCTCCTCGTCCTCCCCGCCCCCGCCCCCTCCACCAAGCGCAGCCACCGGCTGTGTGCGGCGCCGCGTCCCGGGAGCCCTGGTAATTGCCGGCAGCGTAGCATGCTAACTCGCTCAAGGTGTCCTCTGCGCCGGCCAACCCCATGACTGTCCCATACGCCCCGCCTCATCCCACACCTGTCTCTCGCTCCCGCCCTCGCCCTCACCCTCGCCCTTGCTCTCGCCCTCGCTCTCGTCCTTGCTCTTGTCTTTGCTCTCGCCCTCGCTCTCTTCCTTGCTCTCGCTCTCGCCCTCGCCCTCGCTCTGGCCTTCGCTCTCGCCCTTGTCCTTGCTCTCGCCCTCACTCTCGTCTTTGCTCTCGCCCTCACTCTCACCCTCGCTCTCGCATCCGCTTTCGCTCTCACCTCGCCCTCGCCCTTGCTCTCGCCCTTGCTTTCGCCCTTGCTCTCGCCCTCGCTCTCGCCTTCGCTCTCGCCCTCGCTCTCGTCGTTGCTCTCGTCCTTACTCTCGCTCTCGCTCTCGCCCTCACCCTCGTCCTCACCCTCGCTCTCGCCTTCACCCTCGCTCTCGCCGTCACCCTCGCTCTCACCCTCGCTCTCGCCCTCGCTCTCGCCCTGCATCACAAGAAAAGTAACATTAATTTTAACTGTGATATTTAATGTATTATTTACCATTGAACTGTATAAATGAGTATAACAACCTGTAGCAACTATTGTAACACAGCTTCCGGGTCAATGACCCCCATCTCGATCAGGTTTTTCGTCCAGTTTCCCTGATCCATTGAGCAAATGCTGAAATGGCCCCTTGTTTTGCTTTTGGACATAAATGTAACTTCATTTTCTGTGCACGTCTTCTAGAATTCAGTGTGAAATACAATTATTCAAATTATCGTTTCCATGTTGTCGCGGCAGGAAGTATTATTCCGAAGGACAACATGGATAAGAGCCAAAATTTATTGCTTATTTATCCTTGAAAATAGATTTTATTACATGGGAGTTTTTTTGTTGGTTTCTTTTTTTTTAAGTAGTATATGACTTATTGTAGGATCACAGAACTTTGAAAATGTGCACACAATTCATTTTCCCCATAGCACGTCATACGCAGTTTGAACTGTTTTTTGACGTAAAATAAATAAAAAATCCCATTGACCACAATAATCATTCCATTACATAACACTATTTCATTAATGTATGAAGTCTAAGAAATCGATCATACAACACTTCTTTTTCAAAAGAATTTACATGCATAAGAGTGTTATGCCGCTCCGAATAGTGCATGAAGTTAAGAGAAACTGAATCTTTTTATGTTAGTAAATGAGCCCTATGAATGCTGTGCGAAATCTGATTAAACCTAGACATTCAGGAGAGTCAAAATGTTAATTCGAAGATTCAATTGAAAGACGAGAGGCCACGGCGATTTCTTGTACCATGGCGGTCCCTGGGCTGTGTTTGTGTGGTTAGTGCGGGCGTGATTGGCCGCATGGGCGCGGGCGGTGGAGCGCCAGGTAGCGAGGGGCGGTTCCATGCTAGCGGGCTCTGCGCGTTTGTTTCGGCGCCAGGCCGCGTCCATCACCCCGCCCCTCCTCGTCCTCCCCGCCCCCGCCCCCTCCACCAAGCGCAGCCACCGGCTGTGTGCGGCGCCGCGTCCCGGGAGCCCTGGTAATTGCCGGCAGCGTAGCATGCTAACTCGCTCAAGGTGTCCTCTGCGCCGGCCAACCCCATGACTGTCCCATACGCCCCGCCTCATCCCACACCTGTCTCTCGCTCCCGCCCTCGCCCTCACCCTCGCCCTTGCTCTCGCCCTCGCTCTCGTCCTTGCTCTTGTCTTTGCTCTCGCCCTCGCTCTCTTCCTTGCTCTCGCTCTCGCCCTCGCCCTCGCTCTGGCCTTCGCTCTCGCCCTTGTCCTTGCTCTCGCCCTCACTCTCGTCTTTGCTCTCGCCCTCACTCTCACCCTCGCTCTCGCATCCGCTTTCGCTCTCACCTCGCCCTCGCCCTTGCTCTCGCCCTTGCTTTCGCCCTTGCTCTCGCCCTCGCTCTCGCCTTCGCTCTCGCCCTCGCTCTCGTCGTTGCTCTCGTCCTTACTCTCGCTCTCGCTCTCGCCCTCACCCTCGTCCTCACCCTCGCTCTCGCCTTCACCCTCGCTCTCGCCGTCACCCTCGCTCTCACCCTCGCTCTCGCCCTCGCTCTCGCCCTTGCCCTTGCTCTCGCCCTTGCTTTCGCCTTCGCCCTCTCCCTCGCCCTCGCCCTCGCCCTCGCCCTCGCCCTAACCCTCGCTCTCACTCTCACTCTCACTCTCGCTTTCGCTCTCGCTCTCGCCCTCGCCCTCGCTCACGCTCACGCCCTCGCCCTCGCTCTCGCCCTCGCCCTTTCCCTTTTCCCCACCCGAACCCTCGCTCTCGCTCTCGCCCTCGCCCTCGCTCTCACCCTTTCCCTTTTCCTTACCCGAACCCTCACTCGGCCCGTTGCCTCGACCTCAGGCCTGCCCTAGGCCTTCGCCCTGTTCTCGCCCTCGCTTTCACTTTTGCACTCCTCTTTGTCTCCTTACTCTCACTCCCACTGCCTCTCTTGGTTACCGTCACGAACGTCCTCACCTTCACCCTCGCCCTCGCCCTTGCCCTTGCCGTCACTCTCTCCCTGTTCGATGCCTCGCTCTGTCCTCGATCTCGCTCTGGCCCCTCACTCTTCGTGCCATCGCCTTGTCCTCGCCTCTGTTCTCTCCCTCTTCTTGCCCCCTTTTTCACTTCCCTGTTCCTCTCGTCGCTCTCTTTTCCTCTTCGTGTTATTTTCACCTCGCCCTCATTCTCTCTTCGCCCGCGCCCTCACCCTCGTCCTCGTTCTCGCCTCTCCCTTTCTTCGCCTTCGCCATAACCTTCGTTTTCGCTCCATCCCTCGCTTTTGCGTCCCTCGCGCTCTCCTTCGCTCTCACATTTGTCCCTGTCCCGCCCGCGTCCTCACCCTTGTTGTGGTCCTCGCTCTCTCTCCCGCCCACGCCGTCGTCCACGCCCTCACTGAGGTTGCCAGTTGTTCCTACTCCAGAAAGACAGCGTGTCCTCACAGCGGCAACGTGTTAGAGAAATTTCACTTTCCTATACAAAACAAGCCTGGGTGTTTCACGGCTTTAAACCGGTAGCCGTGTCATCAACTCTCATTTCATCACATTTGCTGCCTTTATGATTCTCCTTACTACATACTTAGGTGGTGAAGATAAAGTATTGTAATCATATGAAAGAAATCGTTTGTTGTTTTTGTTTTGTTAATGAAATATGTTCATTAGAAATAAATCTTTAAATGAGGTCATGTTTAATTTTTTGAAAATACGTGTAGTTTGCGTAATTTTGGATGAAACTCAGGATATTTTTAAATATTAAACAATTATTTTCTCAGAATCCGTTCTATTTTTCTTTACATTTCTTCTGCGTATGCAGCAAAGAACGTTAAAATGAGTAAGAGGTACTGGCCCCCTGCAGTTTATTTTCAAGAATGTTAAAAAAAAGGAAATGGTAAATTCAAATTTCAGGCGTTTCGTTTGACGCGGTGTCAATTCGAAAAATGGCAAAATGATGATTACAAATTCTTGAAATGTTTGTCATGGCTGTAGTGTCGTGTTAATCGTACGATGTAGATAATATTCTTATGAAAGGAAACAAATTTAACTGATGGAAAAAAATAACTTAGAAAAACAAACAAAAAAACTCCCATGTAATAAAATCGATTTTCAAGGATAAATAAGCAATAAATTTTGAATTTTGAAAGGGAGAAAAAAAAAAACAAAACTCCCATGTAATAAAATCGATTTTCAAGGATAAATAAGCAATAAATTTTGAATTTTGAAAGGGAGAAAAAAAAACAAAAAAACTCCCATGTAATAAAATCTATTTTCAAGGATAAATAAGCAATAAATTTTGGCTCTTATTACTTCCTGCCGCGACAACGTGGAAACGATAATTTGAATAATTGTATTTCCCACTGAATTCTAGAAGACGTGCACAGAAAATGAAGTTACATTTATGTCCAGAAGCAAAACAAGGGGCCATCTCAGCATTTGCTCAATGGATCAGGGAAACTGGACGAAAAACCTGATCGAGATGGGGGTCATTGACCCGGAAGCTGTGTTACAATAGTTGTTACAGGTTGTTTATACTCATTTATACAGTCCAAATGGTAATAAATGCATTATGTATCATTGTTAAAATCGATCCTTGAGGAACTCCACATGCAACGGGCAAAGAGTCGGAAAGGTGCGTACGTAATGTTCCATCATTCCAGTAAGGTATTTCAACTTTCTGAGATCGTTGTTTAAGGTACGAACATAACCAATCTAGAGCAATACCACGGATTCCATATGAAGGTAATTTTGAAAGTAAAATGTCATGATCAATGATGTCAAAAGCTTTTGAGAGATCTAAAAATAATCCAATAGGTGTCTCGTTTTGATCTAATGATGAGGCGACATCTTTAAGAAAAGAAAATATAGCTGTTTCCGTTGATTTTGATTTTCTAAATCCATGTTGGCAATCTGAAAGCGCGTCGTGTTTAGTGAGAAAGGTTTCCATTCGTACGTAAAAAAGTCTCTCTAATATTTTTGAAAAAACTGATAGAAGAGAGATGGGCCGATAATTTTGAATTTCATTTTTGTTGCCTTTTTTGAAGAGCGGCTTAATTTTAGCTGTTTTGAAAATATCTGGAAACGTTCCAGTGCATAAAGATGCATTAAATATGTGAGTTAACGGGTGTATAATGGCATACGCACAAGTCTTTAACAAAGAATCTGGGAATTCATCTAAACCGGACGAATATTTATTTTTTAGTTTACCGATTATTTTGAGAATTTCATAGGAAGAAGTTTCGGAAACGAACATTGTGTCTATAATTTTGGGTGCACTGTCTGTTTTTGAATTTTGTGCCTGAAGACCCTTAGTGAGATCGGCAGCAATTCTCGAAAAGTATTGGTTAAAGAGACTAGCCACTGTTGCCGGATCGTTGACATTTATATCGTTATATTTTAAAACAACATTCTCTACGGGTTTTCTAGTTGATTTGGTAGTATTTTTTATTATATTCCACATTGATTTTGTTTTATTATTTGAGTTCAAAATATCCTGATCGTTTTTCATGATTTTTGCCTGCCTTATGACTTTTCGTAACAATGTTTTGTATTTTTTAAAGTAGATAAGGAAATCTTGAGATACGTCATGACGTTTAGAAATGAAAGAAAGAATTCGCTTGTTTTTACAAGATGTCCTAATCCCTTGTGTTATCCAAGAATTGCTTTTCCGTGAAATATTTAATTTTCGTTTTTGAAGAGGAAAGCAAGTGTTAAAATGAATTGAAAGAGTTGAAAAAAAAGAATTATATTTCTCGTTTGTATCAACAGTATTATAAACCGCTTCCCATGACTCCTGCATCAAGTAGTCTATGAATAATTTAATTTTACTTTTAGTAAACAATCTAGTCATACGTGTATTATTTATTGTGTCAGTGATCGCATTTCTTATAATGGTAAGAATTTGTGCATCGTGGTCACTGTATCCTAAATCTTTTGTTTCAACTTCATATCGAGTAGTAGTTTTGTTAATTATAATTTGATCAATTGCCTTCATCGAATTTTGTGTGATTCGTGTAGGTACATTAATTGTAATGTCTAAATTGAAGGAATTAATTAAATTGAGAAACTTTTCTTTCTCGCAAGATTCGACCAGAAAATCAATGTTAAAATCTCCGCATACAACAATGGATTCAAAAGAGCGATTGCTGACTTTGTTAAGTGTTATCTCCAGGTTTTCTAAGAACAAAATATAATCTGCAGTTCTCTTTGTTGGAGGTCTGTAAATGCAAAGTATTATCACTTTTAGTGAAGTAAGATGTACAACAGAAATTTCGAAAATATTTTCAATGGAATACACATTTAATTCTGCCAAGGGGATAGAATCAATATTATTTCTAACGTAAATACAAGAACCACCATACGTAGGACCTTTATGCGATTCTCTCTCTCTACAATAAAAGCCTGCGAGGTAAAAGTTTGGAATTTGGAAAATGCTAAGTTCATTAGGAGATAACCAATGTTCTGTAAAGCAAAGAACGTCCGTTTGATTTAGATCGCTCTGTAGAGCTGCCTCGATAAACTCAGTTTTATTTGAAAGGGACTGAACATTATGGTGAAGAATGTTTATTTTTTGCAAGTACCTACACGAATGTTTTTCTGCTGCATCTGACTGTAGTTGCTATATATTTACTCCATTTTTACCTCGAGTGCGTGGTCGAAGGTTGTAGTGTGTCCGGGCAGTGACAGGTTGTGAGGAAGATGGGGCATCAGATGAAGACGAATTGGTAGTGGGAATGGGAGAAACGGGAGTAGGTTCAGAGGAAGAGGCAACAGGGTTCGAAATAAGGGTGGGGGGTGGAGAACGTAAGGAAGGCGAAAGGGACGGATTTTTGGCAGGAGACTGCGTAGGACTGGAGTTGATGATGTATTGTGCAAGTTTGTTACCGACTGCATGTTTTCCAGCAAGGTTCATGTGAAGACCATGCCGGGTGAAGTGTTTTGCTAAGAGGAAATTCATTTCAAAAAGTGTGACATTTGTTTCTCTCAGCTGCAGTTTCAATTGTTGGTTTGCGTGCTTAATCTCGCTGCATAGTGTTGGTCTGTTGTACCAGAAGGGCAGAGTCGAGACTACAATGTTAGTATTTTGGGCGGCACATTGTAATTTGTTAACATGTTGTTCAGGTGTAAAGTTACCGCCCAAGTTAATGTCATTCTGCCCTCCTATGATAATGACTGTGTCCTGATTGGTCATTGTTTTCGTGTGGGTGTCCAATTCTGCAGTCACATCTGCAAACCTCCCGTTAGGTTTAAAAATAGATGAGACTGAGAAATTGGAGGGTAACTTCCTACTGAGAATGGAGGAAAGATGGCGGCCATGACTGTCAGCTAAAATAAGTACCTGTTTTTTAGGCTCAGTAGGAATGTCTTTGTTTTCAAGTGAGCTAGGATGCGCAGCTTTACGTGTTTTGGTTTTGACGCGCTTCCTAGCCTGTTTGCGTTGGTTTGTGCATGTATTTGTCGATGGTAGAGAAGGGTGGTGAGGATCAGGAAGGCGAGGAAAATCTGTTTCATAATCTAAAACACTAAATTTGTTTTGAGTTGTGACTGGATGCGGTGTCTGTGTCTTTTGTACAGTCACGGGTGTACGGTTGGTATTATTCGCAGTGTTGCCGACTTGTACCCAACCGTCTGTGTAGAGAACGACCTCTTCCAACCTTCGGATATGTTGATCTAAATTATTGTTTATGTGTGTGAAGGCTTTCAGAAGGTCGGCTTTGAGAGTGTAGAGAGTAAAGAGAGTAGAACGAACAGTAGCCATGTCACGAATGCGTTTTAATGTACGTGATAAAAATTGAAATAAATACAAGAAAACCCAGATAAGAGCAACAAAAACCTAGCTTTGTATTTTAAAAGTGTTAAATTGATGTGTATTAAATAAGTTAAAAATCAAGATTCAATGCAAAAACTAGAAGGTAAGCTACGCACAATTCTAATGGAGCTAGTACTTACGAAATTTGGCAATGTGGCTACGTAGAATTTCGTCAACTTAAGCTGCAACTGTTTAATACAATCAGTAGATTATACGTTACCGTAATTAGATAAAAGATAATATCTGAAAGTTTGTCTTCAATATATAGAATAAGATTTGAAACAAATTCACTTTAATACACTGTCCTCGTAACGTTCAAAAATTCGTTTAAAATTCGTAATCTGTTTGTCTTGGTTATAGCCAAAAAATCAGTTGAAATTATATTCTCAGATAACCTGCAACAAGTAATAAAAGCACTTAAAACACACTAGGCACAGTCAAATCGCTAAAAGTAGTAGATATTCACAAAAAATGAAGAGCACAACCAGATGCGTCCGTCTCGTAAGATGGCGTCAACCAGTCCCCTTTTGTATGTGAGTTACTTTTGTATGTGAGTTTGAGGTACTCTGCTAAACTGCACCAGGATACCGACTGATGTACCGCATGCTGAATCCTGTCTAAAGGGCGGTGGCAAGCCACCTAGTCACTGAGGACTCACCTCGAGATTAACCACGTGAATTCCGCCGTAAAGCTCAGGGTCGGGTAATCGCTTACAAGTCTCCACCAAAAGCCACGACCACCTACGCAGTCGTGATTCCCCCTGCGGGAGAATTATAGATAGATACTTTTAGTTTTCACAGGTAGGTTTTTACAACCTGGTAGCATAACACTACAATTTATATATTACAATAATTATAAATACAATAAATAAAATGTAACTTAAAATTATTTTAAGACATTTGTTATTGTTGTTATTATTTTTATTAGAATGGTTGAATATCTTCCTGTTGATCCCGTTTTTATATTGTAGAATGTCTATGAATGTCTATGAATTATACGTCTTAATTCCTGGTATCATCGTATCATCGTAGATTGATCCTATTTGGTCCAATAAATTTGAAAAAGAACCATCTTTCTACAATATTATTTTTATTATTATTGTTATTATTATTACTATTATTATTGTCAATTATGGGCAAATTTATAAAAGTATAGAACGGACATAGTCCTGAGAAATATTTGGAGATAGCGAAGGTGCTCTCATACTTTGAGCCTTAGTAGGCGCCAGATGCCAGTGTACGTCTTACGCTCCGACTAATAGCTGCTGGATTGGGGAAAAGAGAAAAGCTGATCTAGGTTCAAGAAAATAGGAAAGTAGCGAGTACGAAAACTTATGTATCATTTTGTGCAATCACTAGTTTGAAAATTACTTATTCACTTCTTAAAGATTCAGTGTACGAGAATGTTATCTCTTCATATGGGGTCAGTTCAATATGAAACATTATTTCTCAATATATTCCTAAATAAAGATGGTTTTTAATTTATAGACTTCTGTCTCAAGGATATATTCAGTATAATCGAAACGACGTGGGTCAAGTTCATAACTTGCAGACTTAGGTGAGGTTGCCAAGGGTGTGAGAAACGCGGGTTCTTCGAGGAAGGGCGTGTCCAGCCATCGAGGGCGGGCCAAGGGCGTACACTCTGCGAGCGATCATCTTCGTTCGGCTTTCAGAGTTGCAGGCCTGCTTCCATGTTTGACTGATTAGTGTTAACGGGCGCGTCAAGATCATTAGTCCCGTAAGTGTAGCACACACACTAACATGCACTACACTACCACATACTTGGGAGCTTAGAACTTACCCGGCTGGGGCGGTGCCCCGCTGGTGGGAGAGTCCTGGTTAGGGGGAAAGCCGACGGTAGGTCGGCGCCGGATCTCGCCATCCAGCGGGGGAAGATCACCGCCATCTCCCAAGAACAAAACGCACTACACTAACGGGACTAACGACCAAAGCACTTGACGCGCCCGGAAACACGAAAAAACCAATCGATCAATCCATCAAACCCGTAAGTGTAGTACATTTTTATCGCGGGCTTTGTCGAAGATCTTCCCGCGCTGGATGGTAAGATTCGGCGCCGACCTCACGCCGGCTAGCAGGGTTTTCCCTATCCAAGTACCTCCCACAAGCGGGGCACCATCTCAGCCGGGAAATCTTTAATCTCCCGACGTTTTTGGTAGATTAGTGCATAAAGGGTGTGAAGTGTGGAAGATGGGACAAGGAAAGGGAAGGCAATATCACGCGCGCTCGCGCTCCGTAGCTAGTTTACTCTTGGAAGGACTGCTCCGACAATGTCGTTGTGTTAATCGGAGAAACCTCGGGAAACTACCGATCGGAGCAGCTGTCCAATAAAATTCTCCTCCAGAGAGCGGCTGAACTCGCCCTAGCTTTCTAGCTAGTGTCGAAATTTCTGTCATTGTCGGAATTGGAACTCTAGGACCTAGCGGTCAGTGGCACTGAAGTGACATCAATTGATGCCCTGAGTTACCTAAGCAAGTCTATTGTGCAATGAAATTCATTGACGCTTTACAGTGATGAAGCACCGTGCAGTTTTCAATATCTATGCAGTATTGTATTGCGCGTCAGTATAGTTCATGTTTCCGCTTTCATTTTGCGTTTCTATCTGAAATACCGTTCCATCTCATGCTTTTTCTGATGCAATCAATATGGTGAATGTGATGCTATGTGTAAATGAAGGTGTGTAAAAATTTGAGATTGAGTTCAATGTAGTAAAGGATAAATTGGTGGATGTTTTTAGTATTTGTTATACGTTTCCGATCTTCTCTTAAAATTATTCGTAGGAAAGAACGCGTTTCAGCTATCGGAGAAAACATTTTCTACAATTTCGTTTAATTATTTCTATGTTCAGAATATTTTACACTGGCCATTAATCTAGCTCTAGAAGCACTATGTGTGAGAGTTGGGGCGTGAATGAACGAGTCAGTGACTCAATACTTACTTAGTTTCGTGGCGCATCAACTACTTTACTCACTAGTCTCGTGAGTGTAGAGCATGTTTTGTGGTGGTGTTTCTCCATGCTGATATCTGAGATCCTGTGCAGACTTACACATGTTTACAGTGTTTTGCTCTTGCAAATATCTCCCCAGGGGGGCACTTAGCTAATCTGGAAACTCTCGCAAACGGAGCAATGTGGAATAACTACTAGCCTGTCGAAGCCAGTAGCTTTACTGTTGCTAGAATAATTTAGAAATATTTACTTCTGTACTTGTATGTTCGGTAGGAAAAAGAGTTGGAACGAGACTCCAAAGTCGAGCAGTGGCCATGAGGGTGCATGGAGCGGGGTAGGGCAGGCGAGGGAAGCAATGCGTAGCTGCGGCCTCCTCCACGGAAAGTAGAAGCTAATGCGCTGCGACGAAACATTGCGTTTCATATCCGACGCCGAGGCGGCGGGGCTTGTGAGGTCGGCGATGGCGGCAGCGAAAAAAGAAAGAAAAAAAAATATTTGCGCGACCGCAAAGCGTCGGGGGGTTGTGGGCGTGAACGCTTTCCAAACCCAGTCCTTACCCAGCCCTCCTACTCCACCCACCTCACTCACTCCCCTATTTCGACCGCTCTGCCTTCCTAACAGCACTGCCCGCTCCGCTTGTATGCTTCGCCCTGCTCCGCTCCGCTCCAGCCCGCCTAGCCCTACCCCACCTCACCCCGCCCTGCCCGATCCCACCCCACCCTGCCATGCATTGCCGCACTCTCCTCTGTTCTGCCATGTCTCACCCTACCCTGCTCTGTCCCGTCCCGCTCTGCCCTGCCCTGCCCTGCCCCGCCTCATCCCGCCTACCCCATCCTTCTCCACCGCTCCCTGCCCTTCCCCGCCCTGCCCAGCCTTGCCCTGACCAGCCCTGCCCTCCCCTGCCTTGCCCCCCCCAGCCTTGCCCTGCCCTGCCCTGCCCTGCTCTGCCTTGCCTCGTCCCGCCCTGCCCTTCCCCGCCCTACCCTTCCCCGTCCTACCCTTCCCCACCCTCCCTTTCCCCGCCCTACCCTTCCCCGCCCTGCCCCTTGCCCTTACCCGCTCTTCCCCTCCACACTCCGTCACGCTCTGCCCCGCTTCGCCCCACTCCACCCGACTTCGCCCCTCCAATCTCGCTCTCCACCTACTACCATCTTCACGCACCATCCCCGTTCTCTTCGCACACATTCTTCTCGTTCCCTCTCCGCTTCGCTGCTCCGCCTTCTCCGGTTCTAAAGAGATTTTTCCGTAAACACTTAAAAATGTTAACATCCATGTGATCCCAATGTGCAGTTTCTGAAGTAACAGATATGTTAGTATGTGCAGCGTTGAGTACGTTCCAAGCATACAAAATTACAAAGTGAACGGCAGCAAAGGGGCGGACCCCTCTGCCTCGCGGCGACGCGCAGGGCACCCTAATCTGGTTCACTACGGCGGCTCAGGCTCCACCCCTCGCGGCACTGAGCGTGTATGGCTCTTCCGCCACCGCCTGCACCTCTGGCGCTTCCTTTCCATCCACACATCACTTCCCAGCCCACTTGGCCCCGCCTCGCCCACCTCATCCTCGGCCCCCCTTTGTTTCGGTCCCTCACCACTCCTCCAACCCTAAACTGCTCCCTGCTCTCCGCTGGACGTGCGCGGGCGTCTACAACACCTCCACTTCCGGCTGCTTCTGCTCCGCCCCGTCTTTCTTCGTTCCCATCCGGACATTCTTTCGCCCCCACTCAACACTGAGTTTGCTTTGCGCTTCCACCTCCTCTTTACCGCTTTCTCCCAACCCCGCCCCTCTTCCGCGGTGTCCCTCTCCTTTTCCCTATTCCGCACTCCAATCTACCTCCTCTCCCCCTTCCACCTCTCACTCTACCTTTGACGCCCCTTCTCGTTCCGCCCTCCCTACTCAACACCCTGCTCACTGCTGACCGTCCTGAGTACCGCTTCTGCCCGGCTGTGCTCAGATCGGTTCCGCACCCCCGCGCCCAGGCCCACTTCGCTCCACTCCTCTCCACTCCTTTCCGCCCCGCTCCACCCCGTTCGTTCCGTTCCGCTCCACTCCGCCCCGCTCCGTCCCGCCCGGCCCCGCTCCTCTGCGCCCAGCCCCGCCCCACTCCGCCCCGTCCCACTCCGCCCCGCTCCGCTTCCGCCCTGCTCCGCCCCGCCCCACTCCTACCCACGCCGTTCCGACCCGCTCTGCCCCTCCCTGCTCCGACCCGCCCCGATCCGCCCCGCCCAGCCCCACACCGCCTCTCTCAGCCCCGATTCACCCCGCCCCGATTCAACACCCTACATTTCGCATCACTCCGCACCGGCGCGCTTCACCGCGCCCCGCCACACTCCTCCCCGCCCCGCCACACTCCACCCCACTCGGTCACTCTCCGCCCTTCTCGGCCACGCTCCATCTCTCTCTTATCTCTCGCTCACCCATTGCCTCTCCTTCTGTCCACAGCTGAACGTGTAATGCACATCCACACCCACCTCCGGCTCCCTTCCCCGCCCCACCTACTTTGCCGCGGCGGCGGCGGCCGCGTACGCAACATTGGGCGCGGAATTTATAACCCAGCGCCGCTAACGGGTTGTCCGCTGGGCCGCGACCCGTTATGCCCCACGCTTTGCATAAATGATCATGGCAGCACTTTTCGCGCCGCGCGCTGGCCCCACCCCCCAGCGCCGCCCCGCGCCGCCCCGCGCGCCCGCGCCCCCGCGCCGCCCCCGCGCGCCGTGCCCCCGCGCCGCCCCCGCGCCGCCCCCGCGCCCCGCGCCGCCCCCCGCGCCGCCCCCGCGCCGCCCCCGCGCCGCCCCCGCGCCGCCCCCAGCGCCGCCCCCGCGCCGCCCCCGCGCCGCCCCCGCGCCGCCCCCGCGCCGCCCCCGCGCCGCCCCCGCGCCGCCCCCGCGCCGCCCCCGCGCCGCCCCCGCGCCGCCCCCCGCGCCGCCCCCGCGCCGCCCCCGCGCCGCCCCCGCGCCGCCCCCGCGCCGCCCCCGCGCCGCCCCCGCGCCGCCCCCGCGCCGCCCCCGCGCCGCCCCCCGCGCCGCCCCCCGCGCCGATGCCATGCGATGCGCACCGCCGACGCGCGCGAGCCCCTCAAAAACTTTTGATGAATTTTTAATTTCGGGACATAGGAACGAAAATTAATTTCCCTGATATACAATTAGCGGCGCGCGCCCGGAGTAATTCGCAGGCGGTGGCGGCGGAGGAGGAGGGGGCGGCGGGCGCTGCGGCGTTGCCGCTCCGGGGGCTGACAAATTGATTTAGGGTGCTGCTCAATCAACGACGCCCTAATCCGGTTTGTCCGCGCGGGGCGCTGCGCGCGCTCAATTGTTCCAGGCAGCGGCCACCGCGCGGGAGGCGGCCAAGACGGACACACACACACACACACACGCCACTCTGACGGATGCGCTGGGTCCAAATGCTCCGTCTCGCCGGGCTGGGGGGTCGTAAAGAGAACATTCTCGTTATTCGATGGGGACGATGTCACGTTGTTGCCATGGACAGGCGGCAACTCGCTACCATTTGAAAGTATCATATGTGATACATAATTTTATATCACGTGCCAATTGATATGTAAATACATACGTGTAAAAGTGAAAATTAGTATTTATAATTATACTCTCGATTATTTTAAACAATACATATAATATAGTATGAAATAAAATTTATGAGAATGTGTAAATGCAGTAACAATATAAGGCACACCAGCCTTAACAAGTTAACTCTGTTTGTAAATGTTGATCTCGACTTTTTTGTCTTACCTTGGTAAATATGAACAGGACTTAAAAAAAGTTAAGCCATACTTTCCTCTAACTAGATGAAATAACATTTGGGAATCACGGGAAGCGTTCTTGGACTGGTGTGGCTATTCTTGTTACTCTTCCAGTCCTTTATATCGCTGCTGATCCACATTGCTTCAAACGTACGTTTCATCTTGTAACTTCATCAGGTGTAATTTTTTCATGCGATATTTTGTGTCCAAATGATGTAAAACTACAACTATCCAAATAGTACAAAGATATAATGGATAATATACGAAATAATATTATATGATATGCAGTGAATGATTATTTGTTTACATATAATCTCCTGACATGAGGTCCTTAGTCCTTAAACCACACTCACAGGGTTATTTGAATAAGAAATTAATCACTTAATGGAAAAGCAATGAGTTATCGATACACAAATAAATTGTAATCAAAACTAATTGGATTTCTTGCTTGTTATTGTAATATTTTGTATATTTTTCAATATTTTTTTTCAATACGTTGACTGTAAGAAGCTGGCTACTTAAATATTTTGCTATTCACTGTTATTATTATTATTATTATTATTATTATTATTATTATTATTATTATTATTATTATTATTATGTTAATAGAGTTATAAGAGTAAATGGATATGCATTGATTTCTTTTTCTTTTGAGCAAATGATATGCGAAGAATACAACAATAGAGCAATGCTCATGGACTTGTCTACTGCGCCGCTTGCCGCGGCTTGCGGCGTGATTTTCTTTTTCTGAATTGATAAATACTTCTGTATAATCGTGCTATCAGTAGTATCTGTTGGCAAGAAAATTTCATGCCTGGAAATGATTGAATTGCATTGAAATACATTGAATTCACCGATAGTAGTGTTAGTAGTTCCGTAAGTCTTGGGATCAAATGCCTACACACTGTCTTATCAAGTATGCACACTCCTTTTTACCAATCTACCTAAACCATGTTTGTGGTAATAGAAACGTGTGCCCGATCATTGTTGACATGTTGGAAACAGCCTTTGTCAAACTCTGCCTGAAGAAAATTGGCCTACTAGTCTTGGAAGTGTAAACGTGAGGGGTAAGATCTGGACGAGAGCCAAATGTAAGATGCTACTACGTTCAGTCTATTTCTGGATTGAGGATAATATTCAATTCCGTAAAATGTTTTACTGCGCAAACTTGTAAAGTAGTTATTTATTTTTATGTAAATTTGAAGCATCTGCCACCAACATAGTAATTTATTAAATGTTAGTTTTCATAAAGTAATGGAATTCATACCTCCAAGTGAACACCCGACACGAGATGGTAGGAGTGATTAATTTATTCAATTAAATTTCCCAGCGAAACTTTCCGTGCCATCCGAGTCCATCTATCTGTGATGGAGTAATAATTTAATTCGGCTGAGAGCGTACAGATATTGTGAAAAATGAAATTACGTCATTTAATAACATTGTTTTTATAATATAATGTATGGTTATATCTCACAAGATCTCGTCTGAAACGACGAAGATGTGTTTACAATGTTATTCATATCCAGTAGTGCTTTTATTCGTTGCTTCTCCAGATATAACTGGAGAAATGCGATAACTGATATGGTTTCAGGAATGATTTTTTCCAAGCTAGAGGTTTTTAAAAATTTCTATCATTGTTCAGCTCACTCGCAATTAGAAGTTGAATATATCTTTCTCCAGATGATGCGCTAAATTTAATGATCTGGCTTATTTATTATGTATCATTTGTATTAACAAACAATATTTTTAACATTAAGATCTAACATGAAATCGGGATGAAAATTTTTGTGTAATTACGCATATTAAAACAAAAGAATTGTTAGGTAACGTCTAGTTTCCCACATTTGAGCTCATCACATATCTTTACCAATTTTATCGGCAAAGAGGCTCAGATGAGTCGTGCTTAATATAATTATGAAAATAAGAAAGGTTAGGAAGTTAGAAGGGAAGCTTTCAACCTCATTAATGCCCCCGTCTTTGCTCAACCCTGATGCGCATTTTCCCCAACGTTGGC
Organism: Teleogryllus occipitalis; assembly: GCA_011170035.1. Taxonomy (NCBI): domain Eukaryota; kingdom Metazoa; phylum Arthropoda; class Insecta; order Orthoptera; family Gryllidae; genus Teleogryllus; species Teleogryllus occipitalis. The sequence continues at coordinate 49,252 of BLKR01004758.1, read as the reverse complement.
ATTCATACAAGAGATGCAATGTCGTCTCCTCCTCTCCAAACTCAGAACGGAAGGCTAGTTGCATTTTAAATAATATTATTCGAAATGAACCTCGTCAACCAATAATCTGGACCATGGCTCTTGATGAGCGGAAATGTTTGTTTTCTGTTTTTTCTCAAACACTTGGTAGAAAAGAATAAGCTTTTCGATTGTCACCCATTTGTGCAACCACATATCTATCGCTTTAACATATAATGTTCTATATACTTTTTCTAATGAATGGAGTGTAATTTCTTCTTTATCGGGCAGGGTAGTTCTACATGTACAAGATTAAGTTAAATGGGTTACTTTTTGCACTTTATCTAACACTCTTTTAGTTAACACTTTACTTACGTTACCATCGGAAAAGAAGCACCCCTTCCAGATCACGTGCAATTCCTTCTTATTAATGAGTCCTTACAGGACAGTACAATACACCTCAGTTTCATGAGAAAAGAGTTTGCTTTCTGGCACACTCGTGATACATTTGATTACACTTCAAGTGGGGATCAATGCCTTCACACGTACATATGAGTATGTTTATTTTATCTTCTGATCTTAGTATTTGATAGTAGGAGTTCTGTTTTACGATGGCTGCCTTCTTCGAGGGTCTGTCTTGAAAAAGGTCAGCATTGTCATAAACTTGGTCTTGTCAATCGATATCTTGAGCTTCGATGTATCACATCACTTTGCTAGAAGTTTCAAGACCATCTTCGCTCGCTGCGCGGCGTCTGCTCTCGATGTGCCTTATATATCCAGAGGCAAGTCAGGTTTACCAGGGGAAAGAGTTTCCGCGTATGCCATCGATTCTTTTTCTTCTTCAGTCAAAGTTCGTAATAAATTATATCTAATAATGTTTCATAAGATTGGTTCACTGTTAGATCCTTGCGGGCAAATTTTTAAAAATTTTTATTGCAATTTATGTGGAATTCAAAATCCAGCTTTTCAAATTACTGAGCTTTAAAAATTAATTCTCCAATCAAAGAACTAACTTTCATAGTGTCTACGTAGATCTCCTGAAATATGCCAATTACCTCTTATTTCACGCAGTATGAATGGCCACAGGGCATTATGAAACGCTTCCTTTAATTTCACAAGTATAGTCAAGTAACTTGACTATAATGTTGTACTGCTCTACAACTGTTGCCCTTTGACTGTGTTTCTGTTCGCAGAATGCACCCTGCCCGGGAGAAAAATTATATCTTGACCTAAGTATAGAGTAGTTGAGAACAGGGTGACGCAATCCGCGTTCACTGTGCTCAGAAGCGGAGAGAACGACAGTTACCCCCCCCCCTGCCCATTCCGTGATTCTCTCCCCAACACATCGCTCTTCAGGAGGTTAAGTCGGACTGACACTGCAGGACGCGAGAAATCACGTGCGTCGTTTCCTGCGTTCACGCAAGCGCGGACTGTTGCCAGAGAGAGAAACTGACTGACAGTTGACGTTGCCGGAGCGAATTTTGTTTCATGAAATTGGAAAAAGAACACCGTATTTGAATCGCTGTTAAATAAAAATGCATGAGCTTTGCAGCCCCATAATCCAGTTAGGGAAAATAAATAAATAATAACAAGCTGAATCCCCGCCGGTTGTCAAATAATGTTTTGAATATGTTTTAATACGATCTTTTCCTATTATAAAAAGTAGTATTTTGTAAGATAAATAATGAAGGAATAGAAGAACCCGTTCATCAAGAATTCACTGCTCAGCAAGGAAATACGCAATAAAAGTAGGAAGATTTCATATTTATTTAGAGGGTTTTAAGAGCGTTTTGATGCACCTTCCTATATGATTCATCTACCTCTTATTACTTATAAATGTATTTATAAAATAATTATTTATAAATTCAAACGAAGAGGCCTAAAATTTAAATTAGTGTCCTCTTAAAAAGAAAACAGAAAATTCCAAAATTTGAACATGACCAGTGTAAATGAGTAATGCTCATGCTCTATCCATTAGTTTTTTATTATTTTATATTATCCTAAACCCAGCATACTTCCATGTGTTTATGACTGTATCTTGAAGTGATCCCATCTCAAGATTCGCATATTGGGGGCTGGTGGTTTGAAGTTGGCTTCCAATATCAAGCTCAATTTTCCCAGGAATTTTTTCAGTGGGTATATCTAGTATCTAACGATATCTTTTCTGGCTCAGTGCCATTTATAGCTTTGCTTTGGCCTATCTCCGACTCTTCACAAAGCTTTTATCTAGATCAGTAGAGAATAGATCATTAGAGGGTGAGTCATGAGGCCATCGCTCATCGCGAAGGTTGGAGACTAGAGACAAAGTGGAGAAGGAAGAATCGCGCTGGATACAATGCTTGTGTTCTAGGCTGATATTCTAGCATTCACCTGGAAATTAACAGGGAAACTACCGAAACCCCTGGTCAGAGCAATGAAGATCAGCTATTCAGAAATAATCAGCATTCGACTCCAGCAAACACTCCAATTTCATCGATCCAAAATACTTCACGCCAATTCACGTGACCTCCCAATCATCTGTACGCTTGAGCCTTGCAGTGGCGGCAGCGACGGCAGCGGCAATGGTGTAATGGTTAGCGTATCGGAATTATACGTAAGTTCGCGGGTTCAAATCGAACGAAACCGTAGACCTTTTAGGGCGAAAAAATCCTACGTACGCCTTTTATCAGAAGGGAAGTAAAGCCGGCTGTCCCATATTAGTAGATTTACTACACGTAAAAGATCCTCAAGCCTAAATGAAGACTTTGAGCTAAATTCAAATTGCATGTTTCGTCGCCTAAGTAATACTTTCTTTCTCCTCTAGTTGGTGAAAGGAGCGTAGCGAAATTTGCGTGGTCAGTCGGGAAGAGCATTTCCGTCACGAGCTTTTCAGCTAGGTCGAATTCAGTCACTGTCTGGAGGAGAATTCTAGCGGACGACTGCTCTGATCGGTAGTTTTCCGTGGTTTCTCCGATCAACACCAGGCGAATGCCGGAGCAGTACCCTAACAAACGGGCCACGGACCGCGCGCGATCTGTCCTTCCTCTTCCTTGTCCCATCTTCTTCCCTTACACACACACTTACACTAACATGCACTACACTACCACATACTCCGAGAGACCGGTTGGGAGCTTCGAGCTTGTTCCGGCTGGGGCGGTGTCCCGTTGGGAGGAGAGTCCTGGTTAGGGGGAAACCCCAGTAGCCGACGGTAGGTCGGCGCCGGATCTCGCCATCCAGCGGGGGAAGATCACTTCCATCTCTCGAGAACAAAATATGCACTACACTAACGGGACTAATGACCAAAGCAGTGGACGCCTCGGAAACACGAAAAAATCAATCAATCAATCGGGAAGAGCAGGCCTCATGACCTGAGTCTCGCCACGTAAAATAAGGTATCAATTCAATTCAATTGTGCCTTAAGGCGTTGGCTTTACTATCGCCGTTATCGGTTCTGAAATACCACACTATATGAAGATACTAAATACGCCGACGCCAGCTTCTCCCCACGCAGTCAGACGAACGAGGAAGCGGCGCTGCCCTTAAAATTCGCTTCCCCCGCGTCGCGCGGCGAACGGCGCTCTTCGCGCTGGATGGAGGCAGCTTAACGCGCCGCGGCGCAAACTGTCTTGTGGAATATGGCGCCGCTCCAAGACACATCTCGATTCTCATTGTTCGCCGTTTGCGGCCCCTCCGCCCCTCCCCTGCCCCCGTCCAGCCGCTTTTCGCGCGAGGTGAGCGCTTTCTGCCCGTCTGCACGGCGCATGCGCACGGACGGCGGCGACGACGTGTGCGTAATGTCACGTGACGCTGCCTCTTCCTTTGGGCCGTCTTCTGTTTGGCTCCTCGCCCCGCGGGTAGATGCAGCGTTGCCGCGTGAAGGGTCTCATCTTGATTTTGCGGGGTTTCTTTGACTTTGTTGGTGCCTTTTGTGTCAAACAGCCGTCAAATTGACTGCTTCAGGTATATTTTGGTTACTTTTTCTGAATAATTTTGAGTTTATTATGCTATTGGCGATGTATTGAATATTATTAAAAAAAATCGATGAAGAAACTGAATAAACTGGTTCAATTTTTCCATCTTATTTTAAGATGAATGAGATAAAGATGGAAAGAATTCTTTAATACTAGAACGTCCGACGCCGTCCTTTTGACAGTTACAACACTATTAAGTAATTTTATCGTTATTACAATGAATAGAATGTCATTGTGAGTACTTGACTTTAAATGTATTTATGATTTAAAGTATTTTGAAAATTTCGAAATTATTCATCCACTCGACGTCCGAACAGCCGTCAAATTGACTGCTTCCCCATAGCTGCTGAACTGTGTGTTCCCAGTATATTCTTAAAATTTAAGATCAAAAATTGTGTTGTCTAACGATATCATGGTATTAACAGTTTTAACTAAGTTTATAATTCTGTTTCAGTTAAAAAGTTCGACACAGAAATCATTTTCTAAACTAATCTTTTATTATTTATTATTCACATTCTTTTCTATGTCAGATTATAAATGTTACATATAGTATACAAAATATCAGAGAAAGATAATATTTATTTTTGAACAAATATTTATGAACATAACAAATATTTTATAAGTATAAAATAAACATGTGAAAACAAATATATGAACCTAGTATTTTTAGCCGTTTTAGGGTTTATGCTGCGCGCTCTGGGGTAAAAATGCTTGAATCCACCTGGCAACACTGCGTTCTGTCCGCCGCCGCGGTGCATGCGTAATGCCACGTGACACACCCTCTTCCTTTCGGCCGCCTTCTCTTTGGCCTCCTCGCGCGCATACATCAAACGACCCAAATATATGTGTCCTCTTTGTGAGGCGGCCGCCGCCGCAATGGAAGCGTTGCATATTTCAGCGTGGACAAACAAGTCCGCTGGAGAAGGCGAGGCGGCCTTCGCGGTTCGCCGGGCTCCCTTTTCTGTTTTTTCCCCCCTTCCTTTTTCTGTAATGGGGAGTGGGTGGTGGTTGCGTGGTCGGCCCGCAGGCGACAAACTTGGTGAACTCCATGCGCCGCTTTGGTCGCACGTGTGCATACTCGCAAGGTGGGTGACCCATGTATTTGCGCACTGAGAATAATTGACGTTGTCGGTCTCTCATTCGCTGCAACAAAATTCGACATGGAGGCGAATTCTCCCTACTTATGTAGTGGTATGATCGATGTAACAACATTTTGTAAAAGGACCCTACAATTTCTATATTGAGAGAAACTATATTTATATAGTTGTGTATATTTTGGGCGTATGTGTGTTTGTATTATTTCGTTGATATTGTGCGCACATACAGGACGTCTCAAAATAAATGTTTTGAACTTCTAGGACATGCAGATAGTTTGAATATGATAATTTTTTGCTAAACGACATGCTCACTGAGAATAATTGAAACTCAATTCTCTCATTCGTTGCAACGAAGGTGAATAGTATAATGGCTATTCCTAGTAATAATATTTTGTGAAAGATCTCTTCATTTAGTATAATAGAGGGAACCCGTAGTAATATATTTGTGTGTATTTTGTGCGTATGTGCATTTATATTATTTCGTTGAAACTGTGTGCAAATACAGAATGTCTCAAAATAAAGGTTACAAACTTCTCGGACATTAAGAGCAAAAATGATATTTTTGGCCGAAGAACATGCAGTGAGCAATTCAATATAACAGAATTACACAAGTGACATTTGAGCATAATTGTCAGACAAGGTAATATGCCCCAGTGTTCGGCAGATCACGAAACCTTCTTGACTGCGATAGAAAGAGACCTGCTCAACACCAGTGTGGAAAGTGTCGTGTAACAGTCAGGGGCAGGTGGCACATGTGTAACTTCGTCCTATGAAATTTCCCACTGTATATTCTTTCGTAAAACGTGTTCATTTCCGATTCTTACACATGCCTGTAGAAGATTGTATCATTTGTTGTGGAAATCCTCGATAAAGTATTGGTCAACGGGTGGTAAATTTGAAGGAGATGAAATAAACTTTCTTAGGAATTGCAACAGTACGAGTACCGCGAGAGGCACTTTTGAACCAGACTGCCCGCAGTTGGGTCTGATCTTCAGTTCCACTGCCGCAGTTCCTCTGTCATTTGTCGCGTTGCTTAGAATCATATGGAAAGTCAGATTCATTTTTGGATAAAAATGTGATTTATGCTTACATCTCGTTGCTTCTACGTAACACTGGTTTCGGTGCAACTGTTACGGTGTCCTGTACTAAACGTTTTAAAAGGTAAACATTAGTATGTTTATCTTTTAAATCATTGTAATACTAGAACAGTGATAAAGAGCTTATTTATAACAAGTGCAATACGTAGAAAATGATAAACATTATAAACATTGTTCTAAAAAAACGTTAATGAGTGCAAAATATGTGTTGCAGCGAAATGTAATTTCTGTTAAATGAATTTTGAATATCAGTAATATGGTTAACAATCTCAGAAGTCTGTGATAACCCAATGGAGCGAGAATAATCTCTGGAGAATGATGCAGAGGAATCAGATACATTCACTTTTAAATTAATTGAATACATTTATATTTTACATTTTAGTACATTTTCCCATTATCCCGTTAAATCCCAATAAATCCCGTTAAATATCCTTGTAAACGGGCGTAGTAAAGTGCCAGTCATTGTAAACACGCGGTGGCTCAAGTACAACTTCGGTTGCCGATGCAGCATCCCCAGTCCCGAGGCCGAGAGTTCTAATTCTGACAGTCGCGAATTTTTTGAAATAGCTCAATCGAATGCCGCAAATGTATAGAGAAAACTTCTAGAAGATGACTGTTTTGAACGATATTTTTCGGTGCCTTCTCCCATGAATAGGAAACAAATGCCGGAGCAGTGCCCTAAAAAATATTTGATGGACAGTACGAATTTTTTTCCCTCATGTATATACGCGTATTATGTATATTCGCGTATATGTTTGTATGTATGTATATTTGTGTAATATGTAAGTTTATTCATTTATATGTTAGTGTATATGCATTTTAATGTTTAGTATCGGAATGTAAATGCCATCTGCATGTATAGGAAATGACAAAGTCAATTTGTTTGTTTATATTTATATATTATTATTTTATTTGTAATTGTAATTTTGCATTCTGCCACTGGGCATCATTTGCCCAGCTGTAGAATCAATTTCTATCTATCGATCTATCCTTGAGCTATCCCCTTCCCTTTACCACACGCATTTACGTACTTCAAAACATTCCCACACACGTCGGGGGACCAATCAGGCACTTAGAGTTTGTTCTCTTAGAGGCTGTGCCCCGCTGGGGGAGATACCTGAAGGATGCATATCCCGCAGCAGAGAGCTTGTTCCGGCTGGGGCGGTGCCCCGCTGGTGGGAGCTACCTGGTTTGGGAAAACCCCGCCAGCCGACAGTAGTTCGGCTCCGGATCTCGACATCCAGCGCGACAAGATCACCTCCACCTCCAGAGCAGAAAAAATTCCTACACTTACGGGACTAATGAACTTAGAAGTGACGTGCCCGGAATCACTAATCAATCAATCAATCTGTACGCCCCGCAAGCCGATGTGCAGGTCGACTGCAGACCTGACGTTACAGTAGGGGAGGAACACCACCCCCTCCACGCTGTAATGTGCGCAATATTCACGGGACTAATGACCGGAGTAGTTGACGCGTGCGGAAGTGCTAAGTAGTGACTCCCTCATAAATAAAGTATGCCGTGGTCCGCTGTATGTTTCGTGCAGAAAAGTCCGAATGTCGGGTCGTGAGCGGTGTGGAGTAGAGCGTCGCCGAAGAGAGGCTTATTCCTTCGTGTGCCGCTCCGCGGACCAAGTAATCAAGGCGATGGGCTACTAGGTGGCTCCACGCGCCGTGGCAGGACGTTGCCTCGGGCTCGGGCTCGGGCTTGGGTCTGGGCCTGGGCTTGGTGTGGGCCTGGAGTCGGCGGTTGCCCGGGAGAGCGCTCTCCGCACGCCATCCCCTCCCTCCGCCGGGTCGGGGATTTCTAATTAACCGCAAATCAGCTTTGACGCGGGCGTTCCGGGCCGTCGTCATGTGAGGCGGCGGCGCGGGGCGTTGTAGGGCGGGGCGGGGCGGGGAGGGGCGGGGCGGCGCAGCGCACCCGGGGAATACGCGTCCCGGAACGAGCTTCATGCGCCTCCCACGCAGCAGACTGGGGCCCCCAACTCCTCCGCCCTCGCCACCCACCCCGTTCCTGTCACCTTTCTTCTCTTCCACTCCCCTTCCACTCTGTCTCCCTCCTCCTCTCTTTCCCTCTCTCTCTTTCCCCCTCTCCCTCTCTTTCCACCTCTCCCTCTCTCTTTCTCCCTCTCCCTCTCTCCCTCTCTCTCCCCCTCTCTCCCCCTCTCCCCCTCCCTCTCTCTCTCTCCTTGTCTCCCTCGCTCTCTCTCCCCCTCTCTCTCCACTTCTCTCTCACTTCATCCCTCTTCTTCCTCTTTTCCCATCTCATCTCACTACACTTCCCTCTGCTTTCCTCACATCTGCACGGCCCTTTCCTTCTCTTCCTTCACTTTTCTTCAGAACCCTCTCATTTTCCATACGTCTGGTCTCTCTCTCTCTCTCTCTCTCTCTCTCTCTCTCTCTCTCTCGTTTCCTATGCTTCTTCTCATAATGCACACCTTTCTCCTCTCGCTCTCTTTCATCCCATTCCTTTTTCCCTCACCTTGTCACCTTTTTCTCTCTCACTTTCTCTTTTTCAGTCACTCTGTCTGTTTCTCTGTCTGTCTGCTTCTCTGTCTGTCTGCTTCTCTGTCTGTCTGCTTCTCTGTCTGTCTGCTTGTCTGTCTGCTTATCTGTCTCTCTGCTTATCTGTCTGCTTCTCGGTCTGTTTCTCTGTCTGGCTGTTTCTCTCTCCCTCCCTCTCTCTCTCTCTCTCTCTCTCTCTCTCTCTCTCTCTCTCTCTCTCTCCAATACCCATTGCTCCTGTCCCACTTTCTTCTTCTCCCCTGTTCTTAACTCAACCTCATCCCCAATTCCAATAGCGAGGATGCCGTATGTGCGATATTACAAGTGTAGAAAGTTTTCTTGTGTATTTTAATAGAAACAATATTGAACACGTTAACGAATAAAATCATAGATACGAACATTTACCGCATCCGAATCAAAACGATTCCTTGAAATAGTAAATGGCAATCATAATTACTTCCCATTATTTTTTTCCTCTCTTGTTGACATTACGTTTGTTTTCTCTATGGAATTTCTGTAGGGACGAAAGCATTCTTCGCATTTATAGAAGAGTTATGGGAATTGTATTATAACAATTAATTACTATATTTTTCCCCGCAAACTTTCATATATTAAGTAAAAAATGTTTCGCGGTCAAACACGTTTTGGCAATTGTTAACTTATTTTCCGTCTTGGAACATTTATGTTTCTCCCACAAATAGAAATTCCACGGAGTTCAATGTATTTTCGTCTACATCATGAATTTTCTTCCTCAGTATATAGTGAGATATCCTTTTTTCCGCCAGAATCGCATTTCAGACGGGCATGTCTCCGAGTTCGGCCATATCTTTAGCTTCTCGAGAAGTTTGGCGCGACAAAGCAGTTGTAGTATTTTCAAAGGCGAGGTTTGCTTGCTAGGCCGTTTGTTGGCTATGCATATAAAAATGGTAACTTGTGTCCGTCTTTCAATCATTGAAATACACGCCAATTGCGTTTTATTATCTCTACAACTATGAATATGTACATTGATTCGATAAATCAGGCCAAATCTTGATAAGTATAACAATTCAGTTTTATAAAGTAGTTATAATTGTTATCATCAATCTTTCAAGGAGTCTGAAGTGCATAAATATCTTGTTATCCACTTGAGCTACCAAAAATTGTTGCTGTAAAGTTAGTATTGCACTATTGTTGAGCACAGTTCAATGGAATTCTCTTTAGAACTTCCAGCGTTCCTGAAGTAAGTGTGGGGATAATTATAATATTTTGTGATTCATATGCTTCCAATTTATGTACTGTAGTGTCTATTCGCCTAATTTTGTAGTTTGTAGACACTTTAGTTTAGTTTTGAATTATTAACTATTATCCTTGGCCATTTAGAGAGACAGGAACTAACTCTCCTCTGTTTGCATCATTGCTTGCAAATTCGGTTGTGTGGCTTGTGATTGCACTTGGAAAGTTGTCTCCTTAACAGTGCCTGCCCCCGCCGCCCCCGCCGCCCCCGCCGCCCCCGCCGCCCCCGCCGCCCCCGCCGCCCCCGCCGCCCCCGCCGCCCCCGCCGCCCCCGCCGCCCCCGCCGCCCCCGCCGCCCCCGCCGCCCCCGCCGCCCCCGCCGCCCCCGCCGCCCCACCGCCCCCCGCCGCCGCCCCCGCCGCCCCCGCCCCCCCGCCGCCCCCGCCGCCCGCCGCCCCCGTCGCCCCCCGTCCCCGCCACCCCCGCCGCCCCCGCCGCCACCGCCGCCCCCTTCGCCCCCGCCGCCACCGCCGCCACCGCCGCCACCGCCACCTCGCGCCGCTCCCTTCGCGCACTCGACGGGCGCTGTTAATTACGCGCGCGCCCGCTAGAGCGCGCGCACCTCGCCCGGCGGGCGCACGGCGAGGGCTCTCTTCAGCGCTCGTTATGGCGCGCGGAAAAAACGCCCCGCCCCTCCCGCCCGCCCGGCTGTCCCCGCCCTTCTCTGCGAATGCCGCTCCAAAGCCTGGCGCGCCAGCAGGAGGGGAAAAAAGACTGCGGTGTGACGCCGACCGAAGGACCTCCGCGCGGCGGCCCGCAGGTGCCCAGCCGTTTCATTAACCCTCGTATTTTAGACGATTGTTAGGCCTCTGGAAATCGAGCTTAATGAAGCCACGATCTCACGTCGAGTTGTAATGGTTTCGCACCTAGTGAGGAACAATGACAATTTGAAAATATTAATATCGACTTTAAACCTTTAAGGGTCGCCACCCTCTGTGTGAACGGAAAGTAACTATCTGACTTTTGACGATTTAAAAAGACATTTTAACGGTTTCTCCCAAGTTTTTGAGTCAAAAACGCATACAGTTTTCGAGAAAAAGGGTGTCCCGTCTTTGGGACATTGGCCCAATACTATTCCTATTTACCGGTACTGGAGTGTCAATGCTATTGAAAATGTAATAAATATATTTTTGTTACATAATGACTGTCTGTTTCATTAACCCTCGTATTTTTGATGATTGTTAGGCCTCTGGAAATCGCGCATAATGAAGTCACGACCTTACGTCGAGTTGAAATGCTTGCGCATCTACAGAGGAACAATGACAATTGGAAAATATTCATGTCGACATTAATGACATTATTAAATAGTAATACTTGCTTGTATCTCTTGAAAATTAATATACAGTTTAATATGAATGTTACGTTATTAGGTAAGGGTTATTAATGTGTGATGCGAAATATTTGAAAATAATGTTCGATATGTATCTGCTCCACTCATTATTTTTTCACTTGCATTAATTTTTGTCTACACAGAATTTTTTTATTTCTTAATCTCTCTGGAATCGTTTTCTAATTGATTCATTTTCAATTACTGTTGCTTGGAAATCAACAATGTACTAGCAATCTAACAAGATAGAAAATGCAGTTAATAATAAATGAGGTCATAATTGTCAAATATCTCATTTTCTTGATGTAATATTGCTTCTTTGTGAAGTCTCCCGCACAGCTGTCCAATCGGTGCTCGGGGCCTACCAATTTTAATGTTGTGGAAGGAGCTGTACGAATAGAAGAAGAATTTTCAGTTGAGATGCGACCACCATATTTTAGCTGATCCAACCTGAAGCTGTCCTCCTAATCATTTCCCAAAGACACTTAGGTTTTGTATTCGAATCTCCACTCGCCGATCTCTACGTAAAGATCTGGATTGTGTCTATCACGTGCTACGTTGAAGAACATTTGCTTTACATGAGCCACGTTTCTGTGGTTTGAATCTAAATAAGGCCTCTTCACTGCTTGCTTCTTATTAGTGAATATTAAATTCTCATTTTGCTAATATGATCACGTGTAATTTTTGTATTATCATTATCGTGATTTTTAATTTTTCCATACCTCATGTTTAGTTTTAAACGTTTACGTTTATTTTATATATAACTTCTCTAGCTTGATGATAAACTATGTTGGTATTTACATTTTAAAAACAATAGAAAGAAGATGTTAGAAATATGTTTCAATATTATAGCGTCTCTCATTTTTATGTTTATTGCGTGCCATATTTCTTAAATGGATCAAGTTCAAGTAGACCGTAAAATTTAGTACTCTTAACTCTCAAATGAGGCCTTTTGGATACGTCGCAAAACATTTCTCATTTTACGTAGCACTATTACTATGCGAGTTCCATGCTTCACTGGAAAGTGTCTTGATGAAGATATAACTCACTTAAGAAATTAATGCAATATGTAGAGAGATCTCTGTGTCCTAATAACACTTTCAATATTCCCTTCATAACAATATTTATGTTTATTAAGTGATAAGAAATCACTATTCTGTATTTGAGAGAATTGCTTTTGTGACAAATGGCTCGGCAAATACAAAGATTTTAAAATTGCCTACGCCTTCAATATGGAATCGAAAAATAAAGACTAGAAGAGGCAATAAACATGCATGGGCACGCAACCGCAATTGCAGAAACGATTTCCGAGACAAAAGCTACGGAATATTCTAAAGGCTGCTCGGGAAGCTACGAGCAGGGGGTAGGGTATATGTAAACGCGACTTGGGGGCGGGGCGGAACGGAATAGCGGCAGAAAGGATGGAGGAGACACAGATGGAGGGAGGTCCTAGGTTCGAGTCCCGACGGTGTCAGGATTTTCGACAGTAGCTACGCAGTTAGGTCGAATCACGGAGGAAAGCTGACTGAAGGAGAATTCTAGCGGCCGGCTGCTCTGATCAGAATTTTTCCCAGGTTTCTCCGATCAACACCAGTCAAATAATGTACCTTAATAAACGGGCCACAGACCGCGCGCGATTTTTCCTTACTCTTCCTTGTCCTACTCGCATCTCTTACTTATACATACATTTACATGCACTCACTACCACACATGTCGGAAACCGGTCGGGAACTTAGAGCTTGTCGCGGCTGGGGTGATGTCACACTGGTGGGAGATACCTGGTTGAGGGAAACCCACTAGCCCGACTAAGTTGGCGCCGGATCTCACCATCTAGATCACCGCCACCTACCGATGAAAAATATGCACTCCTCTTACGGGAGTAATGTTCTTAGCTCTTGATTTGCCCGGAGTCAATCACAGGCGTAGATAGATTTCCCCTAGTGATGAAAACGGCGTCGAGATAAAAGGAGGAAGTAGGGATGGAGTGGATGAGGCGGAGAAGTGGTATACGAGTCGTAGGCAGAGTTGGAAAAATATTTTTTTAATTAAACACAGGAAACTTTTTATCACAATGAGTTTTTATTTAGCGTGTCTTGGTCTTTTTGTTGGTATTCGTGGTTCGTGTTTTCTTATCGTTTTTTAAACCAGTATTTGTTTAAACCTGTCTTTGGTTTACATGTAGGTTTTTGATTAAATATTTTTATTACATTAGAATTTACTTTCATGCAAAAAACGTGACAAATTTGGAAAATATGCAGACATTCTTAAGTAATTTCTGAAATATTCCATAGCTTCTGCGGTGGAAATCGCTCCTAGAATTGCGAGGCGTGTCTGTGAATGATTATTGCCTCTTCTAGTTTTTACATTACGATTCAGCATTGAAGGCGCAGGCATTTTGAAAAATCGTATTTTCCGTACAATTTTTCATAAAAGTGGAAACTATACAGTTTCTATTCAAATAATGGATTAAGAAATCAAAAGAAATTAAACATTTACAAGTTCTAAGTGAAATTTAGGTTAAAATGTTCCATGTGTCTATCACATACAGCGCTAGATTTGCGATGTTCAATGACGTATGGCGTATCGAACTGCTGCCATTCCAGCACATCTGTTTTCTCGTTATGTTATAAATTATTTGTTGTGACATATCGTGATTTTTATTTCATATGATTTGTGATTTTTGATATTAGTGGATTAGGAGTGGCCAACAAAATCACTAATGACCTAAGTTTCGAACAGCAACTTATCCTATCCTGTTCTAACTTAACCAAAATCCTCATGGCGGCATCAAGTATCGAGTGTGCCACCATAGCGCTGCAATGATATTGTAGAGCTTAGTATGGAAAAATGAAGCAAGCGACATTTTTTATGAACAGAAAGCATGCAGTCTGGTCAATTTTGTTTTGGGACATATGAATTTGAAAAAAATGCCGTACCCTTGTAGCGAGCTGCCATTACGACATCGCACCACACACAGACGACTCCCAATGCGAGCGGAGTGCAACGATTCTGGCAGCGACTTCTAAAATCGCCACCGAATGCAAGCTCCAATATATACCAACCCTGCGTGGCCAGCAAGAGGCGGAGATGTGGGGCCTGACGAGGGAAGTGAGTTATCGTGCATGCGCCAAGAATCACTGGAGGAAGATGTCACGCTCGCAGAGCCCCTCCACCGATACTGCCGCCGCCGTCGCTGGAGCAACGTTCGAACCATTTGCGAATTCGGTGGTATAAGGGATAGCGTACACGTAAAGCGGTTAGCGTACCTGTTCTACCCAAATTTGCGGGTTCAAACCCAATCGAAGCCGTGGATTTTTAAGGGGGGAAATCCTTCGTATGCCTTCCTTCGGAGGGGAAGTAAAGCCGGCTGCCCCATGTAGTAGACGTACTACATGTAAAAGATTCTCAAGCCCAAAAGAAGCCTCTGTGCTAAATTCAAACCGGCTGTTTCGTTGCCCAACATAATACCTCCTTTCTCCGCTAGATGGTGAAAGGAGCGTAGCGAAATTGGCGTGGTCAGACGGAAGAGCGGACCCGATGGACCGAGTCTCACCACGTACAAAATAAGATATTCACTAACTAACCATGGAGCAATGGAGTACGATGCCGATGTCTGTGATGACGCTAGACTTCCGTCCACCTTCTCACCACCTGACATGTCATCTTCTCTTCACTCACTCTCTTCTTCATCTCCTTAACTAAGTAATAAAAGTATGCATTTATCCCCACTTGCCTTCAATCTTTACAACATATCAGTCACCACAGTACCGCAAGGGACGAGCCGTCGTAGGAATACGCTGAAATTAGTCAGCTTTCGAAGGTTGTTCGTCACACCGTGAATATCAGGCTTGAGAGGGAAAGTGCAGGGCCGGCCTGGATGAGAGAGGGCAATGTTTGTGGGAATGTGGAGGGGGGCGGATGCGCGTCGAATACGTTCCGAGCTGCGGCTGTCCTGCCCCATGCCCTCTGCCCCCTACCACCAGCGCCCGAGGTGTCAAAAGACCGTTGCCCTCCCCCCTCAACTCTATTCCCACCCCCACCGCTCTCCCTGGCCGTGCCACGAGAGCCGCGGGTGCCAGACGTGACGCAGGTGACAGAAACTCCAAAATGCCGCAACATCCGTTAGGGAATATATCGGAAAAGTGAAACCGATATTTGGTGCATATTGTAGGAAATACACGTATTTCAAATTATTGGTTTTTCTTCGTCAGTGCTGTACGAGGCAAAAAAGTTAATTTGTAGATGTTAACTCTCGTGTATAAACTATATTCGTTTTCACTTTTCAGAATTTCAATGAGAGAATGAAAATATTTTTACAGCAAATTCTGTTTGCTACAAAATAATAATTTACCACAATTTCTACGCAAAGACAATTTGTTTATCTGGTATTTTGTCAATTGTCTGACTTTTCCTGCCACCTAACCAAATACAGTTTTTCTATTAATTTACTTATAAGGTTTGATCATGCTAATCATGAAGATATTAACAGCTAATTTGGTAATACAAAATTCATTTACTTCGCATTTGTACAATTATTGTGAAAAATTTGATGCTCAAAACATAGACATTTAATGTTAGTATAGCAATGATTAAAGTGCATGTATTTAATAACATTTGAAAATATTAAACTTATATAATTAATATGGGCATTAGTTATATATATATATATATATATATATATATATATATATATATATATATATGTGTGTGTGTGTATGGGTGTATGTGTGTGGTTATCAATAAATTGAACAAAATCTGTTAGAAAAATGAACATTTCATGTTTCTGTGAAACACGAAATTCTGTGAATTTGACGAACACGAAATTCTAAAATTCTGTCAATTTCTAGCTTCGTTAAATTTTTCAAAGAATCGACTTCGTTCAAGTAGATAGAAGAGGAGGAGTTAAGGAGAGAATTGCGAGTCAGGCGGTTTGAGCCGTTGGGCCGAAGGGAAGGCGTGACGGGACGAAGCGGGGCGGGGCGGGGCGGGGCGAGGCCCGTGCCCTAGGGCAGCCGCTGGGCGCCGTAATTGGCGGAGGCCCGGGCCGAGACCCTCGCGGCGGGAGCGGGGCGGGGCGGGGCGGGGGCGAAATCCCGCGAGGCGTTGCCCGCGGCCATTGTCGGCGCCTGAGCACACGCAGCCCGGGACCCCGGCGAGGCCCTGCCAGCACAGGACAGCCTTCCGTGCAGCGGCGGCGAGAGGAGTCGCGTTGGGGCGCGGCTGGCGGGGAGTGCAGGAACGAGGCGGGCTGGAAACGGACATGGCATGGCTTGGCCTCGGAGTGACTGTCCGCCTGGCGAGGAAGGGCGTTGCTGGAAGGGGCGTGGCTTCTGGAGGAGAGGAGTCGGGTTGGGGCGCGGCTGGCGGGGTGTGCAGGAACGAGGCGGGCTGGAAACGGACGTGGCATGGCTTGGCCTCGGAGTGACTGTCCGCCTGGCGGGGAAGGGCGTTGCTGGAAGGGGCGTGGCTTCTGGAGGAGAGGAGTCGGGTTGGGGCGCGGCTGGCGGACAGTGCAGGAACGAGGTGGGCTGGAAACGGACGTGGCATGGCTTGGCCTTGGAGTGACTGTCCGCCTGGCGGGGAAGGGCGTTGCTGGAAGAGGCGTGGCTTCTGGAGGAGAGGAGTCGGGTTGGGGCGCGGCTGGCGGACAGTACAGGAACGAGGCGGGCTGGAAACGGACGTGGCATGGCTTGGCCTCCGAGTGACTGTCTGCCTGGCGGGGAAGGGCGTTGCTGGAAGGGGCGTGGCTTCTGGAGGAGAGGAGTCGGGTTGGGGCGCGGCTGGCGGACAGTGCAGGAACGAGGTGGGCTGGAAACGGACGTGGCATGGCTTGGCCTTGGAGTGACTGTCCGCCTGGCGGGGAAGGGCGTTGCTGGAAGAGGCGTGGCTTCTGGAGGAGAGGAGTCGGGTTGGGGCGCGGCTGGCGGACAGTACAGGAACGAGGCGGGCTGGAAACGGACGTGGCATGGCTTGGCCTCCGAGTGACTGTCTGCCTGGTGGGGAAGGGCGTTGCTGGAAGGGGCGTGGCTTCTGGAGGAGAGGAGTCGGGTTGGGGCGCGGCTGGCGGACAGTGCAGGAACGAGGCGGGCTGGAAACGGACGTGGCATGGCTTGGCCTCGGAGTGACTGTCTGCCTGGCGGGGAAGGGCGTTGCTGGAAGGGGCGTGGCTTCTGGAGGAGAGGAGTCGGGTTGGGGCGCGGCTGGCGGACAGTGCAGGAACGAGGCGGGCTGGAAACGGACGTGGCATGGCTTGGCCTCGGAGTGACTGTCCGCCTGGCGGGGAAGGGCGTTGCTGGAGGGGGCGTGGCTTCTGGAGGAGAGGAGTCGGGTTGGGGCGCGGCTGGCGGACAGTGCAGGAACGAGGCGGGCTGGAAACGGACGTGGCATGGCTTGGCCTCGGAGTGACTGTCCGCCTGGCGGGGAAGGGCGTTGCTGGAAGGGGCGTGGCTTCTGGAGGAGAGGAGTCGGGTTGGGGCGCGGCTGGCGGACAGTGCAGGAACGAGGCGGGCTGGAAACGGACGTGGCATGGCTTGCCTTGGAGTGACTGTCCGCCTGGCGGGGAAGGGCGTTGCTGGAAGGGGCGTGGCTTCTGGAGGGGAGGAGTCGGGTTGGGGCGCGGCTGGCGGACAGTGCAGGAACGAGGCGGGCTGGAAACGGACGTGGCATGGCTTGGCCTCGGAGTGACTGTCCGCCTGGCGGGGAAGGGCGTTGCTGGAGGGGGCGTGGCTTCTGGAGGAGAGGAGTCGGGTTGGGGCGCGGCTGGCGGACAGTGCAGGAACGAGGCGGGCTGGAAACGGACGTGGCATGGCTTGGCCTCGGAGTGACTGTCTGCCTGGCGGGGAAGGGCGTTGCTGGAAGGGGCGTGGCTTCTGGAGGAGAGGAGTCGGGTTGGGGCGCGGCTGGCGGACAGTGCAGGAACGAGGCGGGCTGGAAACGGACGTGGCATGGCTTGGCCTCGGAGTGACTGTCCGCCTGGCGGGGAAGGGCGTTGCTGGAGGGGGCGTGGCTTCTGGAGGAGAGGAGTCGGGTTGGGGCGCGGCTGGCGGGGAGTGCAGGAACAAGGCGGGCTGGAAACGGACGTGGCATGGCTTGGCTTCGGAGTGACTGTCTGCCTGGCGGGGAAGGGCGTTGCTGGAAGGTGCGTGGCTTCTGGAGGAGAGGAGTCGGGTTGGGGCGCGGCTGGCGGGGAGTGCAGGAGCAAGGCGGGCTCGAAACGGACGTGGCATGGCTTGGCCTCGGAGTGAGTGTCCGCCTGGAGGGGAAGGGCGTTGCTGGAAAGGGCGTGGCTTCTGGAGGAGATTAGTGGCGTTGCGAGGATCGTGGGGGCGCTGCTGGCTGAGAGTGCACGAACAAGGCGGTGTGGATACGGACGTGACATAGCTCAGTCTCTGGGAGAGTGTCGTGGCCTGGCGGGGATGGATGGGGCTGGGTGGAGAGTTGCGGTGCGGGGAGTTGTTTAGCGTGGCAATAAATGGTGTGGCGGGGATTGGCATGGCAGGAAATGACGTGTTGGGAGTTGGATGGCCTTGTCGGGGAGGATTGTACTATTATAGGAGTAGCGTCGCGTAGCGGGACGTGTCGTGCGTTGGCGAGGAATGTGAGAGGAAGTAGCGCAGCGTGGCGTAGATGGGAGTGTTTTTATTTCTAGCATTGACTTGGCGGAGAGTGGCATGTAGGAGAGTTGTGTGGTGTGTAAGAGTGGGGCGTCGTTGTGTTGACGTGTTGTCGTGTAATCGAGAGTGTTGTAACGTGGCTGAGAGCGTCATAGCATAGCGAGAAATGTGATGGCGTGGTGGGGAGTGGTTTGACTAAAATTGTCGTGGCTTAAAGAGGAGTGGTGTGACAGAGAATGGCCAAAAGAGGAGAGGCGTGGAGGACAGCACGGAGAATGTTGTAGGGCGCTGGTGAATTTTGTGGTGTGGCTGAGAGAATCGTGGCGTGGTGGAGAATCCTGGAGGAGGGAGGCGTAGAGTGACATAGCGGAGAGTCTTGGGAGTGGCAAGTGCAGGTTATTTTGTGCTGCTCACAGGCGAGGCTCGCAAGCACGCTACGCTCGGTAAGGCTCAAGACTCGCGTCGAAACTGCGAACGATGAAAAGAAGTGGAAAGAAACACAAGACGGTGTACGCTACATTAGAAGTCTAGAGTTCTCTTCCTATGGAAGATAAATCAATAATTATATGTGTACATTTTTAGGCTGTCTGTCTCCTAGAGTATTACAGAATAGGGTGAGTTTGAGTTCCGCAAAATTTATGAGTGTTTCCATTATCTGCTTGCGGTGTAGTAACCATTATATAGCGTCATATATTTAACATATATTTGTCCGTTCACCTCAAGGGACGATTATTTTGATAAGATATAAAAATGTTGGGTATCGTCGAAGATTGTGTCGCTTTGCAAAATGTAATATTCCGCCAGCCTGATGAAACGAGCCCCATCGGATTATGCCTAGGAAGTGTCAGTAGAGTAACTACAGGTGGAGTTTAGGGATAGATTTTACAAGTAATTGTGTGTGTGGTGTCGTAGTGATCTCGAACCGAAGGGTCGCGGGTTCGAGTTCCGCCTCGGGCAGGGTTGTATTTGTGTTCGTTTTTCACCCCTTATCAACACCATTTCGTTTCATCTTCATAGTTATCATAACGTTAACTACAAAAGTGGTCACTAATGACCTAGATGTTGATGCAACCTTAAACAACAACAAAAATTGTTTGTACCGATATCATCTATATCTAAATATTCAAGAATTCACACAATTCAAATAGAAAAGCATATAAAATGTTAATATGAATTTTTTGATATATAAATACAAAGAAGGACCATGCACGTCGAAAGTAAACGGCGAGCTTGCAATCGCCGAATTTTAAAGATCCTGCATTACTCACTTTCATCACTCTTTCGACCAAATTTGCTGTGTAGGCTCTTAAACAAAGAATTGCCTGGTAATTGTAGCTCAGGCCATCAACTGATTTCACTGAAGTGCTTCTGAAGAGAGATTTTTTCAGCACTAGCTGGATAGCTAGGTCGAATTCAGCTACCATCTGCAGGAGAATTCTAGCGTCTGGCTGTTCTGATCGGTAGTTTTCCGTAGTTTCTTCGATCAATATCAGGCGAATGATTCAGTCTGAATCTGAATGAGCGAATGAGTCATCAAAACCAGTCTTTGGGAGAAGTTACTTCCGAGTTATTGTCACAAATTCAGCAACATATACTCCTATTTTCTCTTGGGGGCAAAGAAATGATCCAGTAAATGAAATAATACGTGAATCCGATTTCGAATTCTCAATTGAGAGTAAAATTTTTAAAAAATTGAACCAAAATTATCGTGATTTTGTAATCCTGTTTACTTAAGAATGATATAACACCATGATCTTTCTACGTCCAGGTTAGAAGGTTTAACATACAAAATTCTTGTCTGTTAAAAGCGCTCTCCGTCCGTAAGCGATAAATGTTAACTTATTGAAACTTTTTAATTTATTTCATATTATTGTTAAAAAATAAATTATTGAATGATTTAATTTTGCAATATAAAACAAAAATAATGAAATAATTCGCCACTCAAACATATTCCGGTCAAACATATTCTGATCACATAGCGAAGATTTAGTAAAAAAATAAACATCAAATAGTAATAAGTAGAGAAAAATATAAATATAATACAATTCTCGGTTATTTTATAGAAAAAAAACTGGAAAACATATTTTCCTATGAAGCCACTGTTCACCACCTCGGGCCGCTCCAGCTTGCGCATATACACGTTTCTGGATTTTAAAGTGAAATGCGTGAGGAGAAGTTGCCCGTGCCCGTAGGCACGCCGGGCAGGCGGGCACGTTGCTCGTGCGGGCGCGGTGCGACGTGCCTGGCCCAGAGCTTAGCTGAAACACCCTTGTGCTCGAAGCCAAAGCATTTCGGCTCTTCGCAGCTTCAGGCTCACGACCCATTCTGCCAGACTGAAGCTTGGCAACGCCGCGCGGCCGATCTGGGTGACGCCCGAACAGCGCTGGACTTAGGGTCGTTTTTTGATTGATTGTTTTTTTCGTGTTTCCGGGCACGTCAACTGCTTTGGTCATTAGTCCCGTTAGTGTAGTGCATGTTTCTTCTCGGGATATGCGCGGTAATCTTCCCCCGCTGGATGGCGAGTTCCGCCGCCGACCTACCGTCGGCTAGTGGGGTTTCCCCCTAACCAG
The DNA here is from genome assembly GCA_011170035.1 of Teleogryllus occipitalis. NCBI lineage: Eukaryota > Metazoa > Arthropoda > Insecta > Orthoptera > Gryllidae > Teleogryllus > Teleogryllus occipitalis. The sequence continues at coordinate 27,822 of BLKR01004758.1, read as the reverse complement.
GACTCTCCCACCAGCGAGGTACCGCTCCAGTCGGGACAAGCTCTAAGCTCCCGACCGGTCTCTGGGAATATGTACTAGTGTAGTGCATGTTAGTGTGTGTGTGTGTGTGTGTGTGTGTGTGTGTAAGGGGAGAGGATAGGAGAAGGAAGAGGAAGGAAAGTTCGCGAGCGGTTCGTGGTCCATTTGGTAGGGTACTGCTCCGGCATTCGCCTGGTGTTGATCGGAGGAACCACGGAAAACTACCGATCAGAGCAGCCGGCCGCTAGAATTCTCCTCCAGACCGCGACGGAATTCGTCCTAGCTGAAAAGCTAGTGTCGAAAATTCTGCCGTCGTCAGGACTCGACCCTAGGACCTCTCGGTCCTAGGCGCTGCAGTGACATCAGTTGATGCACCGAGCTACCGTGTCGGGGTCGTATTTATGAAGCTCTGCCAGCAGAGCTCTTAGGGACCTGCGATCTGGGGGCTTGCTAGGAGGACAAGGGGTGACTGGAATTGGCTGGGGGCCGTTCATAAATCGCTAAACCGAATACTGGCAGCCTGCTAGGTCTGGTAGGCCCCTGACGGAAGTTTATAAATATGGGCCTTAATGTCGGTGGCCTGTGATGAGGCGCGTGCAGAAACTCTCTGCATCTGGCTTCCGTTGAAGGACGAAATGGTTTCTCAAAACATAGCACACAGCTCAAGAGCAACACATAAAATACTTTGATACCGTTACAATAAATTAAACGTTAAAAAATCTTCACTATTACAATAACGTAGTATCTTCAATATGTAGACGACTCCGGTTATAGTGAACTCAGATAAAGTGAGCCCTCGGTTGTAGTGAACTTGTCACTTGTCCCGTTTCACTTACTTTACAAATAAGCCTAAGAAGATTCCGTTATAGTGAACCTTATAAATTATAAACTTAACGTTATAGTGGACCTCGGATATAGTGAAAATACAATCTTCTCGTCCTTAATTCCTTCCTGGAAAAGAATATATCACCTCAGTACTACAAATGCCAACACCGGACAGCATGGCAAAAATATCGTCGCCCAAAGACCATAATGGAAGAAGTCTCTCCCGAGGAGAAGGTAGCGGACCTGGAGTGTGGACCTTAATGATGGTATTATGCCACTCAGTTTCACTGCGGAAACAAAGGTCGTGTCCTGCGTGGGTTACAACTGGTGGCGGAGACTCACCATTTCTTGCTTCAGTTTCTACTTGGTGTTATATTCCGCGGGACAAAGCACGTTGCGTTTTACGTAGGCAACAGGAAGCGTGCAATTGCAACAACCCTACAGCATTGTGGAACTCTCCGCGCCGCGTGGAAAATCGGTCGGTTTCATTAGCCGCTTGCGCCACCCCACTACCGAAAGGATCTCGTATGTTAGTAGGTGAGTAAAAGGGCCTTCGGAGTGTAGGACGGTGTCATAACAGTGGACGATGCAATCAAGTGTAAAGACTGCATTGCGATATTTAGAGACAGTGGACAACACCGAATAAACTATGGAGAGAGCATTACGTTTGGATAAGGATCTAGAGAAATTGCTAATAAAAAATGTACGAAGTAAACATTGAAAATAATTGATTTTTTAAAGACAAATATATTGACATTTGAATTTCGTGCTGTTAATATATTTTACTATCTCTCGTGTATAAAATCAATCACTGTGGAAAAATTATTTTGTTTTGACATCATCGGATGTAGGGAACCTCTGACAGAGTGAACCAAAAATGTTAGTACCCAGAAGTTCATTATAACCGGAGTCGACTGTAGTAGTAGTAGTACAATTTTTTTTCATACTATGATAATAAGCTAGTGGTGCTAAGGCAGCAAGTACTTTATCTCCCTACTTTCATGAAAAATTACTCGAAAAGTACTTACATTTTCGAAAAATTGTACATGACTTTATTTCAAAATCTGTCTTTTAGAAGCAGATTTCATCAAGGAAAATAATCTCTATCTTTAATATTTTAGTTGTAGGAAAACTTCAAAAAACTTATCAATTTTCGAATAATCAGAGTTTTTAACGAACATGAAACCTGCACCATTCTCTTAAACGTCTTTCTCTATATCTAACAAAAAATAATCAAAAATATTAGAGCCATGTTTTTGAAAATCTTGAAAATGTTCCAGGAGCTTCATGTAAAGTAAAGTACCCTCAGTATTAAAATATCGGGGGTAAAATTTCGGGGGTAAATATTCAAGAGGCCTCGACATCAACCAGATCGATTGAGAAATATCAATTTTGAAAAAATCGACTGAACGATTTAGCCGTTAGCTTGTTTACAGGCGGACACATAGATAGACATACGCACAGACAGACGAATGGACAGATAGACAGACGGACGGGCGGACGAATAGACAGATGGACGGACGGACGGACGGACGGACGGACGGACGGACGGACGGACGGACGGACGGACGGACGGACGGACGGACGGACGGACGGACGGACGGATGAACGGACGGACGGATGAACGGACGGACGGATGAACGGACGGACGGACGGACGGACGGACGGACGGACGGACGGATGAACGAACGGACGTTTTGCCGTCATTCGATTTTTCGGTATCAAGGACCCACAAGACATGAATTCATGCTAAACCACGTGTTAGAGTTTTTTTCTAAATTTAAAAATCGGATTCATTTACTTTCTTTACCAGTGTCCTGTAAGTAGAGTTTTCTGCTGAAAATTTGCCATTTTTTCACGCAGCATTACATAACTTTCTCTCTACTACGTAAGTGGTAGCGAGAAAGTAAAACCTTGCTTCACCAAAACGGAAGAGTGATTAGCAAATATTGAGTTTTGAGTGACCTCTTGCTTGAAGTCTTGCTATCGTAAGACGTCAGCTACAGAGACGCTAAAATTATTACAGTTCAGTCGTTAAGAGCAATAGAAAAAGAACGGAAATATCACAATCAAATATTTGCATTATTCGTAAAAAATGGAAATGGTTCCATTGTGTGTGAATTTCACCCCGAGTTTCTGAGTATTTATCAAAACCATAGTTACCTCTCAGAATTGTCCATGCCTTGAAAGCACAGAAAATATTGTAAATGTGCCCGGGAATCGGTTAAATTTTGACAGAACGTTTCTCAAAAATGGATGTAAAGTTTACGATTACACTTTTTCCTTGGATAGTGTAAAGAATACTTAAGAGAATGGGGCATATTTTATTGTCGTTCAAATCCCTGATTTATAGAAAATTGGAAAACTTCAATTTTTTTCGTCGTCTACCTACAACTACAATAATGGATTGAGATTTTTTTCCTGAATAAAAATCTGTGGGCGTCTTGAAATAAGGCCATTTTTCATACCAATTTTTTTCCATACCAATTTTTCAAAAAATTTAGTAGTTTCGATGTAATTTTGTGCAAAATCTAGGTAAATTTGAAACAATTTTTAAACAATTTTTTTTCAAAAACTGTCCCATTTTTTCCCCTTCTTTTGTATCAAAGAACAGAAAAAAATTGTGCTATCCTCATTTCTAGGAAACTCTCTATTTTTGAAAATTCCAAAACTTTAACATTTAAAAGTACAATATTGAAAATAGTGATTTTTGCCTTCAACAAAATCAGTTCAAATACTATGTCTATAAAAATGGTCATGTACAAATTTCTGAAACAACGAGTCATTTAATTTAATTTCTGCTTGAAATTAATTTAATTTATAAAACAACATATTTTCTCAAAAAATGCTCCAATTTTTTCTATAAATATATTTTTCGTCGATAAAAGTATAGAGGCTGAAAAGAAGGGCTCAGGTCTCATTTTCCTTGAACACTGTGAATTTTCAGAAATAACCAATTTAGAAATAATGCGAGTAAGTATGCGCTATTGTAGCTCCAGTAATTTATTAATTGAGATATCACGAAAATCACTCCCCTAACTACATAAGATATTCCATTCCAGGGTGGGTATTTCATAAAGTAAAACGATTGGTGGGGCACATCTTCACGCGGAGCTTTGCCCTTTGGCCCAATGTTGGCTTTCACCCACCATCTGACTATTGTATTGTCAACTATGACGGTCGTCACTGTGGTTCTACGTACTTGTCATATAGCTGGTGAATGGTACGTTACTTTGTTCTTGTACTTAATAAACTAACGTTTTTTGTTTGTTTGTTTTTTTGCTTGGTGTTAAAAATGAAGGTGCCATGAGAGTTTAAAACCCGACTTTAGAATAGAATGTATGTATGTCAATGAATACACATTCATTAAGAATTTTGAAAGACACAGCGCTAGCAAAAGTAGGCATGATGGCTTTAAGGCCTTGCAAGTTTCCGAGTTGATTATACGCCACAGATGGTTCGTTTCGCGACGTATGTATCCCTCTTATATCTCGCAGTGCACTCCCTTCTTGTTGTGAAGCACTCCGTAACGATCTTTGTAAGAAAAAGTAAGATAAATATGATCTCCGGGAAATCTATTGTGCTTCTCTCTAATGTGAATGAGCGCCAGTAAGCTTCTCAAGGTTTGACTGAACACTTTTCCATTGCATCAACAAAAGTCACCGCTCCTGCGCGTGGATTAACAGTAGTCCTCCTGAATTGAGGTTAGATAATTATTCTGACGTGTTCGCGGAGATAACAATGGCGTGGCATTGTTTGTCGCTGTGCCAATGGCATGCAAAGCGCGCGGCCGCGATGATTAGCGACGCATTGTATCGAAGCGCTTTGTCTCTGAGTTTTGAAGCACCCGCCGCCCACGCTGCCGCCCCCGCCACCGCCCCGCACCGCCCCGCCCTGCGGAAACTTCGTTATCTCTGTGCCCAATTGCGATCCGCGAAGCAGCTCCAGTCCTAGTGCGCGTCTCTCCCGCCCCGCCCACCCCTCACCCCTGCCTTGCCCCCGCCATGGCCTGCTCCCTCCTCCGCCCCCGCGGCCCCCGTTCCCACCCCAGCTCACGTCTCAAGCGCCCTCCCCGCCACAGTCACGCCATTTCCACGCCCCGCTCCCACCGGGAGCGGGTCGTGGAAGTCCTAGGTTCGAGTCCTGACGGTGGCAGGATTTTCGACACTAGGTTTTCAGCTAGGTCGAATTTTCAGTCGCTGTACGGAGGAGAATTCTAGCGGCCGGCTGCTCTGATCGTTAGTTTTCCGTGGTTTCTCCGATCAACACCAGGCGAATGCCGGAGCAGTACCCTATCAAACGGGCCACGGACCGCGTCCTTCTTTTTCCTTGTCCTATCCTCTCCCTTTACACACTCACGTACACTAACATGCACTACACTACCACACATCCCAGGAGAGCGGTGGGAAGCTTAGAGCTTGTCCCGGCTGGGGCGGTGCCCCGCTAGTGGAAGAGTCCTGGTTAGGGGGAAACCCACTAGCCGACGGTAGGTCGGCGCTGGATCTCGCCATCCAGTGGGGGAAGATCACCGCCATCTCCTGAGAAAAAGAATGCACTACACCAACGGGACTAATGGCCGAAGCAGTTGATGCGCCCGGAAACACGAAAAAATCAATTAATCAATCACGCGCGGGTCCCCTAGCCATTCCACCTTGTCCCTTCGCCTCCCCCCCCCCCGCAGCACATCTCCACGCTTCGTGTCCCCATGTCCCGCTTCCGTTCTTGCTACGCTGCGCCCTCTCCATACTCCCATCCCAGTTCGCTCGTAAGTCTGTCTACACTTGTGACCATACCTCGCATTTTCACGCCCTCGCCATGCCCTTTTCCTTCTTCTTCTACCCGCGCACCTCGCTCCTTTCACAGAGCACACCCCAAGCGCTGCCTCTCTGCTGCCCCGGCCCAGGCCCTGCCCTTCCACGCTCCGCCGTGCCCTCTCCCGAACCCGCTCCCCCCTGCCTCTTCTATAGCCCCTCGCTGCACCACTCACCAATTCATGAGGCTGACGTGTCCCACTGCCCTACTTGATTCGACGCGCACCCTCCACTCCCCTGCGCCATCTCCATCTACAAGGTAGCCTACGCTTCTGACCATACCTCGCCCTGCTAGTTTCCCTACCAGCCCTTCGTTCTCTTCAGCCTTCACGTTGCTCCCTCACCCCTCCCTTATCCCACTCCGTTCCCATTCCGCCCCTGCCCCGCTCCATCTCACGCAATCTCGCCTACGTCACTTCGCTTTGGCCAAGACCCTCCCTGCCCCGCCTCACCCCGCCCCGTAGCGCTCACGCCTCGCCCTCGTGTCTGCCTCTTTCCTATCTCCGCGTTTGGCCCGCCTGTGTCTTCCAAACCAGTCTACTCGCACGCCCCCTCTCCCACTCTACTCCCTCCCGCTCTCCTCCAATCAGCCCCTCCTCTTATCTCCTCTACACTCACACTCACCCTCCCCTCACACTCACCCCTACCTCTCACTCAGCTGCAGCGATACAGAACAAAGGCAGGGAGGAAACTCCAAAGTCACATGGAGGGCTGGCGTCGGAGGTTCCGGAAAGAGGAGGTGGGTAGTGTCGGCAGCGGGAGGGCGAGTGGGGCTGGGGGCGGGGCACGGATTTGAGCCTCGGCGCCGGCGCCCGATCGCCGCGTAATTCCGTCGCGCGATGCGAAGATAAGGAATTATTCCAATTTGCACATTAATCAGCGCAGCGGCGGTAAGGCGCTAAGGCGGGCTATCGCCGCTTCCGCCCCATTGCTTTGCCCGCGCTGTGCCGCGCCGCGCCGCGCCTTATCAACTGCGGCGCCGCGCCACGCCGTCGAAGCCGCCCCCACCCCACTCCACCCCCTCACCCGTAGCCGCCACTAGTTCCTCGTTAGGCCGCACGCCGCGCCGCGAAAGATCGATTTTGTCGATAGCGCCAACTAATGAAATGGACTCCTATTCTTCTCAGATATTACTCAAGTCAGATATTCTTTCGAGGAGATTTCTCATGTGTCGTGAAGTGCCTGCGTCGTCGGCGGGTTATCTCCTAATGGTTTGCTTTCCACGAGAAGGAAGTGCTTCCGGTTTTTGGCGCAGCTTTGTTGTGGAGCGTGCGTCGGCAGCAGCGGACTGAAGTCGTGTGAGTCGCCTTCGCCAGGGGTGGGAGGGGCTACGGTGAAAGGAAAAGTTCATGCTGTTCTTTCAGTGGCGTTACCGGGAGACTATCCGGGCTCTGGTACAACGAAGGCTGTTCCAAAAACTTCTGTACACTGGTGTACATTATCATTTCGTACAATCGATTATAGATGTGGATTTAGATAAGACTGTTTACAACGACCTGTAGTTTGCTTTGTCAAATTTGCGATGTCTGAAAGGCTGATAGAATACACTGTCTCACGCGTGAATTTGCCTTACAAATCTGAAGATATGTTCAATGTTAATGAAACAAACTAAAGAATTTATCATTTACTTCGTTTTCTCGTCGGCTCGTTTTCTGTTCATGGGTTCTGGAGTGATATATTTGCTGCACACTCGCAGACACACACACAGCTTCCTCGGACCTGGCTGTCGGTATTATGTAGAATGCATTATTTCATGCAAAAAATATCATGTTCGTCACAATATTAGCAAAAAATAGCTTTCTCGTTGTTGTTGTTGTTGTTGTAATGTTCGAATTTCCATAGGGTCCAAAACTTCGTACGCATTTTTAAGTCTGGAAGCACTATTGTAGACTCGGCAGATCATGAGTGTTCTCTGCGAGCAGAGAGTTTACTTCAATTTTTATGACAGGCTAGCCAAATCTTGCAAGGTACGTGGGACTACTTTTGTTTAAAAGCATTCTTATGATCCTTACTCTATAGACTAATTATACTATATAGACATTTATTGCTTATTATAAATGTAGAATCTTGGTAATGAGTCGGAAAGCTCAATACTTTTCCCATTTCTGATTGCAAATTAGAAAAAATGTAGGATATACAAATTCTGAACTTTTCCTTATATGTTGCCCTTTGTAGTTTTCAAAAACACGTTGCATCAGCAAGATCTCTTGTTAGCCTTCTATTTACGATTTTATAAGTGAAAACCTGACTTCGAGAAAGGCAAAATAAATATCACGGGAAGCAGATGGCACCTACGGAAAGAACCTACAATGTTGTATGAAGACGTCAGTGTTACGGAAGGAAAAGTTTCGCTGGTCGATTCTCAATCGACACTCAATTACCTGGTAAGGTTGGGGGCTGGGAAAGGGCTGTCCATCAAGTAGACATTTATCACCCAAGTTCTCCCTCGGAGGGAGCGTTTTCTTCGCATCAATCACCGGCACCTACATCCACGTTCTCTTCGACGCCTTTAAAAATGAGGTGCAATATATTCGTTGATACAACGGTGAGATTTTAATGTGGACAGGTAATACACGTCTGACGAACTCATTGATATAATGAAATAGTTCAATTTATCTTTCTTGATTTATTGATGATGGAACACGTATTGAAACTCTAATAACGGAGAAGGAAAAATTGCTAACCCAAACCCCGGGCGTGTTCATACGACTGTCCTTGCGATCTTGTATTTTAAGTGACTCGGAAAATATCCTCGAAATAGAGCTTTAACACAAGCTTATCTTTTATTATCGTTTTCTTAAAAACTGTTTTTGAATGATCTCTTTATTTTTTATGCAGTTATTCTGAAGTATTCTTAGAAATGTGATATAATTTCAAATTTTAAATGTGCTTTTGAGCATCTGAAAATTGCGAGGCATCAATGTAAGTCAAATTGTGTGCTCTTATTGCTTGATATTTGGCTCACCACCGTTATGGTTGAGATAATAAAGGAAAGTCGATGATAATATTGTCTAAATTATTGCCGACTTTCCTTACTCCTCTGCTTTAATTTCCCACCAAACGATGACCAGCGGTGACAGTAGCAAAACGATAAACGCCTTGGTTTTAACAATGAATATTCTTCTATTCATCGACATTTCTTCGTCCTGATCACTGAACTACAAGAACGCGAGACAAAAGTGAAAATAAATCACCATTTTGGTTCCGTTTCTTGGTTCTTGTGCAATAAGCCTACACATATCCAAGCCCGGATCCATGAAGTATGTCAGAGTAGAGGAGCAAATTTCACTTCGAAACCTTCCCTGATAAATATTTTTTAAATAATTTTACACCAAAATTTAAAACAATTAAAACTTGTTACTAGAAGCAAAAACAGTTGTGCATTAATTACGAAAATATATTTATAAAGTGATCAATACGTGACAAAATTGTTGAATTAGATAAGTAAAAAAAAGTGTTGGAGTTTGAGCGGGGATGGTATGTCATATTCTCTCCCCATACGTGTGCATATCAAGGCACAATCTCCTCCCAGAGACAATGTTTTATTCTTACCATACCTCTCCGCCGTTGGTGTGCGTGATGTTTCGCAGAGAGCGTTTGAGCGGTATGCGAATCGCCGCTAAGAGGGAATTCCTTCGGGTTGAGGCACTGATTGGAAGATCCAGTGCAGCGCGGCGGGAACTAATGTACCGTGCCGTCATATGTAACGCTGCGAGCATTGGATAGAAAACACAAGAACGGTGTAGGTGGTATTAGATATTTCGTGAATTTTTTGAAACAATGTATGTTCGTGTATGACATTTAAGGTTCGGATTAAGGCTAGCGGATTGGATCTGGATGAATGGACACATATGGGGAGCATGTTGCAATCGCATCGCCGTATCTAGCTCTTTTGGCCTGTCTGCGCTTTCTTTTGCCACACCGCTATAGAAACTGAGAGCTTTATTTTTATCCCGGCCGGGAATCGAATCCGAGGCCGCCTCACAGAAAGGTAGCACGTTATCCATAAACCACCCACAGGGGTGTGAAAGCAATAACAGGAAACAACACACCGGATACATGAGCCAGGAATATGGCGGGCGGCTAGACAAGTGGATGATGAAATCGGCTCAATAAGCACGGGTCGATTTGGCACAAGGCACGAGAAATTTGTCGGAGAAATATGTGAAGTAAGTACACTCAAGGACCTGAAGGTCGCAATTTAAAAAAAGTAGTTCATAAAATCCGAATTAAATTTTCAGTGGATAAAACAGGTTGTACTACGAACTAATTATCATTTTATCAAAATTAATATCACAAAGGATATGTAAAGGATTATGATATTCTTGGGTAAATTTAATGATTATTTTAAATATACCATATTGTACATGGTGAAAATGAAAAGAATAAAACTAATATGTATAATAAAATTATACTTTGATAAGGCAACGTTATGTTAATCATTTTTACATTCGTTTTCCCGTAAAACATGAAATTTCCCCCAGAAAGTAAAAATTTGACGAGAGACTGGCCTCTAGGACTGGCTTACCACCCTTATAAAATTTGCAGCTGACAGGTTGCTCATGGCTTAATGAATAGCTCATTTTCGTCACTGTGCTCCGGGTTTGATCGTCAGTGAATCCTTGTAGAATTTCTGGTGGAGAAAAAGAGCTATACTCAGGTTTTTTCGGAGTTCTTCCGTTTCTCCTTCATAATTCCCTTTATCTTTATCGCTATCATCCACGCATTAGATAATCGCTATTGAGCCCTGATGGCCTTTCCTAGTAATGGAAGGTTCCCTAATAAATAAATAAATAAATAGCTGCGGTGAAGGCATCTTCAAATTTCTCCCCAAATTAACGTTGAGAATTTTGCTTTAGTGAATTAACAGAGATTCGTATCAGAGCCCCAGATTTACAAACAACTGTCGCTTCGTCATTGTTGCTGGTTATTTCGAAATCTATTTAGAGAATGCCAACATGTGAATGTTTTTCCACATCGTATTTTTTATTATTTAAGCGTTGTGTAATATTTATTCACAGCTTGAATTAATTATAAGAGTACATTGCGAAGTATTGACACAAAATATATTTACATCGCTGTAAAACTTCTGAATATTACATTCGTGTGTATTGACATTCATTTCGCTTTGAAAATTTTATATGATTGCGAGCATGTCAAACATACGTAATCTCCTGTATTAACATTTTTATTTCTGTGTGCATTAAGCTGGTATAACAATGACCTTAATAGATAGCTTGCGTTATTCACAGTTTTTTAAATTCCAAATATTTAAATCATTGAATCATTAATTGTCCAGAAGACTCGATGAGATGGTGACAATTATTTCAATTTTATTCTAAGTGCTTTATAGATTATTTTCTTCATTTTTATATTTTCAATGTTTTTTAATCACAAAACAGATGTAGAATTCCTTCATGGAATAATAATATCATTGAATAAGGACGATGTGTCAGTTGTGGATGATTAGGAAATGTATTGACCCAAAGGGGTAATACAAGTGTACGAGTATAAAGACAATGTATGATAATGACTTAGAAAAATGAAAATAAGTATTTTTTGTTATTTCAAGTTAGATAATATTGGAATATGTTATTTAGGTTGTATCCTATTTCCCTTCATAGTTTACAAACGTGTTTATATTTTGATATGCAATGAGATTTTTTGGGGTAAAAGAGTAGCCGAACGCCTTAATTGATTTGTTCTCCTGCTGTGTCAATCTATCTTATCGCTTCTTACCTCTCATTTGGAAATGATGCAAATCACGCCAAATGTAAGATTTCAGATTTACAATGTTTCCACTCATGTCCTCTTCTGTGTGCAGATTATTAGTGTTCACTTGATTTTTGAAACATTCTTCCAGGAATATCTTGGTTGAGGATATAGGAAGCTACAAACCAGACCTGATGATTATTTCAATCTTCTGCTGATTTTGCGTGATTTGTTACTGATAGTGAATATTTTGGAGGTACCCAGAGAACGTCCAGGTAAAGGGTAGCAGTATCAAGGATGTATGCAAGACACGTAAAAAGCAACGGAGAAATCGCGGATGTCAGGGAAGTCCTAATAAATGATGGCTCGATAGCTGGGAGATTTCTGCGGCTCTTGGGGACATATAGAAACGTCTCTTCATTCACCAAATAGATGACACGAAATGGTATTTCTAATCTAATTATCTATGGCTCTCTCTCATGATATATTCAAGAGTTGTGTGAATCAGTGCGTGGTACACATGTATGAAAGGCGTGTGTTGGCGTGTGTTGGCTCTGCCGAGGGTATGGGCTTGTCGTTGAGAACATTTGGTTTGGTGTTTGTTATAAAAGAACTCACTACCATCTCTCACTTACAAATTACCGTAGTGAATCCTATCAGTTTTCCTGCGTTTTATAATAGTACGGCAACACGTTTTAAATCAGTATAACTTTGAGTTATTCTATTGATTATACGTACAATACATTAAAAACTACACTGCTTTTATGTATTTCTTTATCCTGTCGCTTTTACTCCTGCTATTAGTTCAAGTATATTTTGGAATAACAAACCAAAACTTTTCTCGCTTCTCGCAACATTGACGTTACGAGACAGTTCACCTTAGGTAACGTGCTTGGACCGGGAGAGGTGGCTCAGGGCATCAACTAATGTCACTGCAGTGCCTCTGACTGGGAAGTCCTAGGTTCCGAGTCTCGACGGTGGCAGGATTTTCGACCCTAGCTTGTCTGCTAGGTCGAATTCAGTCGCTATCTGAAGGAAAATTCTAGCGGCCGGCTGCTCTGGTAGTTTTTCGTGGTTTTTCCAATCAACACCAGGCGCAAGCCGGAGCAGTACCCTAACGAACGGGCCATAGACCGCGCGCAATCTGTCCTTCTTCTTCCTTGTCCCATCCTCTCCCCTTACAAACACAGACACACACACACATACTTACACTAACATGCACTACACTACACCACATGCCGGAGACCGGTCGGTGGCTAAGAGCTTCTTCCGGCTGGGGCGGTGCCCTGCTGGGTGGGAGATACTTGGTAGAGGAAAAACCCGCTAGTCGACGCTAGGTCGGCGCCTGATCTCACCATCCAGTGGGGAAAGATAGCCGTCACCTCCCGACGAAAAAACATGCACTACATGTACGGGTCTAATGTCCTCAGATTTTGAAGCTTCCGGAATCACTAATAATTAATCAATCAATTACTCAGCGACGTGCTTGGACCATAAACTCAAGAAAAGGCCAAGAGTAACGTCCAGAGGATGGTTTTACCCGTCTGAGTTGCCTCTGCACTGTTACCTCAGATTATACCGAAGGTTATGAGCACTAGATTGTTTTTGATGCTGTTGGCTGAGCATTAGGCAAAGGCTGTGCGTGTTGTCTCCGTGATGTTTCGTGAAAATGGCAAAAGGTCCTGCTGACCACTGTGTGTTCGCCTTGTCTTGAACATTGGCCAAAGGTAGTGTGTGCAAGATTCTGTTGTTGGGTGCTAATCGGTGAGAATCTCCAAAGATCGACGTGTGCTAGTCTGGATATGCGGGATGGAGGCTGAATATCAGCCAAGAGCCACATGTGCTGTGTTTGTTGGGCATGACCCAAAGAGTGTGTGTGCTCGTTAGTGCCCCAGAGTGGGTGACCAAAGAGTGTGTATGCTTGAGAGTGGGTGAGAACAGGTCAAGGGCTGTGTGTCGTTGACTGCATGTAGAAGAGGCAGTGTGTGGTTGCTGCATGCTGTTGGGTGAGAATGGATAAAGGTGTGCTGGCTCTGTCGTTAGCAAAATCAGTGTTCTCGTGGCACGCTGTTGAGTGTGAATGTGACAGTAGCTGTGTGAACTATCTACGTTGCTGGCAGTGTGTGCTGACTGTGTCTTTGGTTAAGTGTGTAGCCAAGGCAGAGTGTCGTTAGATGAGCGTGTAGCCAAGGCAGTGTGCGATGGCTAATTCAATTGTCTGAGAGTGGAGCAAATGCAGTGTGCTGTAGGCTGAACGTGGAGCCAATACCGTGTGCGCTGGCTGAGTGCATTTTTCTGAGAGTAGAGCAAATGCAGTGTTCTGTTGGCTGAGCGTGAAGCCAAGGCAGTGTGCGCTGTTTGTGTGTGCTGTTGACTGAACGTGGAGCTAAGACCGTGTGCACTGGCTGAGTGCAATTGTCTGAGAGTGGAGCAAATGCAGTGTTCTGTTGGCTGAGCGTGAAGCCAAGGCAGTGTGCGTTGTTTGTGTGTGCTGTTGACTGAACATGGAGCTAAGACTATGTGCACTGGCTGAGTGCAATTGTCTGAGAGTGGAGCAAATGCAGTGTTCTGTTGGCTGAGCGTGAAGCCGAGGCAGTGTGCACTCGCTAAGTGTCATTGGCAAAGGGTAGAGCAAAAGAAGTGTGCTGTTGGCTGAGCGTGAAGCCAAGGCAATGTGCACTGTCTGAGTGTCATTGGCTATGGGTGGAGTAAATGTAATGTGCTGTTTGCTGAACGTGGAGCCAAGGCAGTGTGCGCTGACTGAATGCCATTGTCTGTGAGTAGAGCAAATGTAGTATGCTGTTGGCTGAGCGTGAAGCCAGGCAGTGTGCGTTGGCTAAGGGTGGAGCAAATGCAGTATGCTGTTGGCTTAGCGTGGAGCCAAGGCAGTGTGGGCTGGCCGTGCTTGCTGGGTGAGCATGGAGTCAAGGTACTGTGCACTGCCTGAGTGTCGTTGGCTGACCGTGGAGCCAAGGCAGTGTGGGCTGAGTATCGTTGTGTGAGCGTGGCGCCAAGGCAGTGTGCACTGCCTGAGTGCCGTTGGCTGACCGTGGATCCAAGGCAGTGTGGGCTGAGTATCGTTGTGTGAGCGTGGCGCCAAGGCAGTGTGCACTGCCTGAGTGTCGTTGGCTGACCGTGGAGCCAAGGCAGTGCGTGCTGAATATCTTTGTGTGAGCATGGAACCAAGGCAGTGTGCCCGTGTGTTGCAGCCCGTGGGCATGTACGCACGCAAGTACGAGTGGGCGGGGTCGCGCGACGCGGGCGACTGCAGCCTGCTGGTGCGCGCCGCCGTGCTGGAGTTCGACGACGGCGAGTGGGAGTGCCAGGTGACGGCGTCCGAGTTCACCACGCAGGACGCGCTCACCTCGGCGCCCGTGCGGCTCGTCGTACGCGGTGAGTCAATACCTCTTATTTTATAACTCTTGTTACGATTCTAGGTGGTGAATTGAAACTCGGGTATGGTTTTAACAAAAACTTTTATTTTGTTTCTTAACACTATCACTGAAAACACTTGATTTATGTACAGATAGTCTTCACTTGATTATACTTTATGCGGCAACTTCTCTTGATTATTTATTTACACTACACTTCTCTTGAGTATTTATTTTCACTGTACACTTCTCTGACACTGTCGCACAGTCCTAAGCACTGACCACTGTTCTATGTACTGGCCACAGTACACTGCACTGACCACAGTTAACGGCGCGTGATTTTTGGAATGGAGGTCTGCAATTTGTCGTAAGTGTGACAACATATAGTCTTTAGGGGAAAGTTGAGGAATGCAATGTAAAAGTGAAGGACATCTTTATTCGAAATATCATTAGGTGTTACAAACAAGTCTCCCTTTGAGTGTGAATTGTCAGCTCTTTCCTTCATTTTACAAGATCACAGGATGAAGAAAGCACTCATATTTCGCAACGTCGTTTATACATTTAAAATTGAATTAATGAAATAAATATGATTTACAGAATGATTTTTTATTGTTATTAATCCATCTAAGATCATTTTTTATAATAAACATTCATTTTTATTTTTTATTTATTAAAAGACAAGATGCACTAAAAATTGTTTATGACATCCTATGAGAGAGAATTGCAATCTAACACGATTTCTTGAGGTCCACAATCTCTACCCTAGTTCTTATCTCGTAACAAATAATGAATACACTCGAATATACATAGCGACTTTGGCTAGATTTTAAAATAATACTGCATCCGCTTCTATATAATAAAAACTATTTACAACATAAAGGAAATTAATTATATTATTACATGCGGATCTATAGCATCGCATTTAATGATTCGGTTGGGTTTAAAAAAGAAAATGAAACAGTTGATAACTTGGTGGGATTTCTCCAATAATATCTGCTCTACGTATTTAATGTGAATTAAATGTAAATATTCAATGCCACAATTAACCCATACATTCTTTTTATATGCGCATCTAAAGTTTAATCCGGCGGGTGAATATCTTCTGTCACGCGCTTCATAATTAATGCATTTAAAATAAGCATTATTAAACCATTCATAGTTGGAATGTAATAATAATAATGATAAAATATAATAAAATAAATGTAATAATGTAAAATTCTTAAATGATAAATAGTACAACCAGAGTATGGTGTCTATAATTCTGTTTTCATAATATTACTAATAATAATTTGGTTCAATTAAAAGTTATTCGTAATAATTTACAAATCAAAACATGAAGTTGATTATAACTGTGTACATGTTAGCTAATCCGGAAACGTAAGTGGTTTTAAATTTAACATCGGTATCCTCAAATCTATTGTTGTTTTCTCCTGTAAATTGAAAAGTTTGCTACGCTCTGAAGTTACACGGCCTTTAATTTTCCTTTTTATTCCTGTACGTTCTATTTCCCTCTCTGCCTGTACATCTCGGGCGCAGCGCGTCTTGAGGGCCAGGCTCTTGTCCCGGCGGCTCAGTCTCTCTGGGCGGCGGCGGCTGCGGCTGCTCGGGCGGGCGAGGGGGCGAGGACAGCCGCAGCAACTGGAGACGCGCGGCCAGGGAGGCATTATCCCCGCCCCAACCCGCCCGCCTGCACCCCGCCCCGCCGCGCCTCGCAATGTCCCGCCCCGCCCCGCCCCGCCCCGCAACGCCCAGCCCCGCTCCGCCCTCAATGCCTCGCCCCACTCTACCCCGCGTCGCAAAGCCTCGCCCCACCCCGCCCCTTCCGCCCACCCAGCCCCGAATCGCCCCGCCCCTCCCCGCCCCGCCCCGCCCCACCGCATCCCACCCACCCAGCCCCGCAACGTGTTACCCCGCTCTTACCCCACCCCGGCACGGCCCGCCTAGCCGCGCCCCGCAAAGCCCAGCCCCCGCCCCGCATTGCCCAGCAACGCCCTGCAACACCCTGTCCCGCGCCGCCCCTCCCCTCCCCACCCGTCCGCGGCAGGGTGGCTCTCGAGCTCCTTTGTCCCACGGCACCTTTGTGTTGGCGCAGGCGGCGCGGCGGTGGCGGCGGCGTCCACAGCTTCTCTGCCGTCGCACCTCTCCCCCCTGCCTCCACCCCCCCCCCCCGACGGACCGCACGTGCCGGCGACGGCTTCGCCCGAGCTCCCACACGCCGCCGCCGCACGCCTCCCATTACTTTAAAGTTTAACCCTCCTTTGCTCTGCATCATTTAGGGCGTGTCCCTCGTAAAATATAATATCGTCCCGGCGCGCTGCCGCCAGTTGTGTGGAGTGACACATCTTACGCTTGAACGACCTTGTATGTTCCCGGTAAAACACTTGCTGAGGCGTTTATTTTCGCATTAGCCGCGTCCGGGATTCCTTGCATGAGGAGGTATGTGAGAGCTAGACCCGCTCGCGAGCTATCGCCTCATGCATTACATCGAGCGAATGGCAGAGCCTGCGAAGGCGGCATACTGTCCGCGGGGGAGGCAGAGGGTGGTATTCAGTTATGAGCCGGATCACGGTCATTGTATTCTCTGAACTGGCAACATTTCACTTAAACCCCGCCGTGGGGAAGTTGCAGCTAGTATGCAGAATCTTGTCACTCAATATTAATTCTTAGAATAAAGCAACACGTGTATGAAACAAATTAATTGAGGATATTTAATTTTCAGTTTAAAATTTGCAGTATCACGACGGCACTGAGAGTGGTGTAACTTGACAAGTTTAACGAACTAACAATGTCTAACTTCTTATGATTAAAGTAGTCTTATGTTTACAATAGACTCTGAAACAAATTATCGAAGTCAATGAGAAGGTAAATGTATCACACTTATAATGAAGTTTTGTAACCATTATGATGAAGTCTTGTAAAAATTCCACTCTGATAAAGAAATAACAATGAATTTAGGTTATGTCTGTAAATTACGCGGCCCATCAATTTAAGTTTCCAAGTTATCGTGCTGTTGGTAATATAAGGAACATGAGAAACCCATATACATTGGAAACGAGTCAATTGAAATGCAATTAGCTGAAGAAAGGTAAAGGTAGTACCCGAAAATGCCGTAAAAATGCCCGTTACTGGTGACTGGAGCATTGCTTCAACAGGCACCAAATTCATTTCTCGCCACTCACTTTTTCTTGGCCAGAGTACAGTCTACTGTATGTAAACACGTATTCTTAGGTGCATGTATCGTTGCTAAACAATTATTCAACTATATTTCTGGAGTCCTAAACGAAGGAAAAATCGTTATATATATATATATATATATATATATATATATAATATAATATAATATATATCCGAGACGGCGAGATGAAACGTTGGTGCAGGCGGTCCGCCAAGTTGAATGTGGCGCGTTGGTGACGTCACCGCCTAACGTCAGCGTCGGTCAAGCCAGGCGGAACCAATCCTGACCAATAGTAAATTCGCAAGATAAGATAAGGAAGTAAATATCACCATTGGCTCCCGAGACAAAAGCAAGGGAAACAACGGCCAAGCTTTTTTTTTTCGTTGAAAGACGGGAGTTCTCGAAAATTTTTAGATGAGAGTAGTGGAGACCAATATGTTAAATTCGTTGAAGGAATAGTCGATCAGTTCAGAGCGTTCTACGGTGTACTATCCGTCGTTTTACAAAATGTTCTTTTTAGCCGTAACGCCGGTTAGCACAGGGAAATACTCTTTGCGCGAATCCTGGCTTCTGACGAGGTGGAAACAAACCGTTGTTTCATGAACTGGAAGTACGTGCATGAACTACGCCGATTCTAGTGGTCGAACAGAATAAATTTGATTCGCAAGCGGATTGAGATTTCGAGCGAGATGGCTCACTATTACGAAGAACGTGAGCCATCACCAATTGCACTAGAATCTAACATTCGGGGGCCACTTTGAATTAATTCGTGCTATAAAGCTCATGAGAGCACGATCCCCCCCCAGCACTTCCCAATACGTTTCAATAGCAGCTGCGGAAATTCAAAACCACGCAGTTTCCGATCGACGCGCTTTAAAGAAAAAGGCAAAGTTGGAAGAAAGAAGGTACGAGCTTTTGCAGCCGAGAAGTGGCGAGCGTAGCGTTGGATGATTAAATTGGAAGTATATTTAATAAATCAGTGTTAACATTGAGAGAATGTGTGGGCATATCAGGGCACCGTTATAAATAAAAATATTAACAATAGCAGAGGATGTAATTCCCTTCACAGTATTAGATGTTTGTTGAAATAGTATCCGGATTTGGCAATTGTGAAAATAAGAGAGAAGAGACGGAAAGTAATTTCACAGATCCTTGCCGAGAGTACGCAAATACTCTCAGACCCCTTGCTTAAATTGTATTGTGTAATTTAAAGTAATAAAAACAGATTTATGGAATCTATATTTGGTTTCATAACGATTAGCCCTTGAACATCTGATGTGATCACCGGCAAAGTTTAGCTCAGTCTCTGTCATTGCCATTTTCACTGCAGTGCCTCTGGCCGGGTGGTCCTACGATTTAAGTTCCGGCGGTGACAGGATTTTCAACACTACCTTTATAGGTAGGCACGCACACATTCATACATTCACTACCACACATATTGGGAGACCAGTCGGAAACGTACAGTTTATCCTGGCTAGGCCGTTGCTCCGCTGGAGACATATCCCGAGGGAGAATTTACATTGTCGACGGATCTCACCATCCAGTGCAGGAGGATCAGTACCAACTCCAGGCATGAAAACATTCACTACACTAACGGGACGAATTACCACAGCAGCTTATGTACCCGGAATCAATCGATAAATCAACCTAAAGTGACCTTTCTCTACTTACACAAACTTCATTAGGTGACCACCTCGATGAATGGGCAATACTTGCTGAAATAATTAGTCATCGCTTAAGACAAAATTAATGCGTCAAGAAATAAATCTTGCGTGACACCTGCTATTGACTTATCCGCGCTGCTACAAACTTCATTCAGACTGACTCTCTATGGCTACAAAAGCAAGTGTTCGAACGCCCAACACACATATTAGAAATTATGTCACGGAGGTCCGCAGCTGCCGCGAATGCGTGTGAAAATAGCGAGTAAATTTGCGAATCACCTTGTGTGCACAAACGTAGTGCTGTTTGCTCACTAACGAACTGTTATTTAAATGGAAACCACATCATGGCGTGGAACGGGCAATACTACATTTTCGAATATTTCGTTTGAGCTTATCATGTAAAACATTGGTTTAGAAAGTGGTAGATCTATTTGAAATATTCAAACCATTGTGAGTTCTCGGAATAAATTTGTAATGTTCGCTTGAAAAGGAATATAATAAAACTTCTTGTAATAATGATGATAATAGTAACAAAAAAGTAATAATAATATTAATTATATTAGTTTGTGTGTATGTCTGTACTTGGCGCGACAGTCCGCGTACTACCATGGCCATGGCCAACCAGCACCGTCCCGGCCTCGCGGACAAGGGTGATTAGCACGAAGACATCCCCACGCCGTATTCTGGTCTTCTCAACCTGACAAGTAAGTCTTTTGTCAAATAGCAACCTATACTGGGACTTTGCGAGGAAAACGAACAGTATAAACCCGACCGGGAATTGAACCCGGTATGGCGTCATGGAAAGTGAGCACGCCAACGAATGAGCTAAACCGCAAGGCAGTTGTCTTTATTGGTGCGGCCTGCTTAATTTACCTAACCGCGTAAATACACACTTTTTTCATCATCGCTAAGAACATGAGAATAATAATTTGCATTCACTCCTCAAAATACATGTTTAAGATCTACCCAGACATTCACCTTAAGAAAACGAGTGGAAATAACTATGTTTAAACAATAAAAAAGAAAATTATTAACATTAAGTATATACTGTAATAATGTGAACAAAACTAAGTAAGACACTTTGAGGAAAAACATGATTTAGTCTTGTATATGAAAACTAATATTACTAATAACTAGCGGCGGATTTTAATGTTATATCATTTTTTTTCTTTTCACTTTAGAACAACGCCTTTTAGTATAAACATTAATTTTATGCTATGAGAAAGGGAAATGATCCATTTTTATAGGACATTTTTTGTTGCATTTTTCGTCCGTTTCGATAAATAAGTAGTATTTAATCTTTTTCCGTAATTTTGAACGTATTTTTCGCTTATTTAATCGATTTTAATATAAATATTAATGGTACTTGCTTCAAATAATATTTAAGAAATACAACAAATGTTCTCCACAGAATTCCTGCTTACCAGCACCATTGTCAGTTCGGCCGATTTCGCAATAACTAAAGTCAAAAATTTTCTGGTAAAGAATAGTCCAAACCAAACGTTTACAAGCTCAGTCTCCTTGAACAAAAGGAAGAAGCCTCGATTACATCAGTAACATACATACATAACAGTTTGAGTTGTTCATATGAACTGATTTTGATCAAGTTTTTTACGTCATTTTTCATTGCTTTTAGGGCATTTTAAAAACATTTTAAGAGCATTTTATTGATCATGTTTGGCAATGTTTTAGGTCATCCAAATCTTCCCCTACTAATAACTAGACTGGTAGTCTAGGAATGATTTTTCTGGGATTTACATCGAAGCAAATTTTACAAAAAATTGTCATAAAATGGTTTACATATATCTTATATCCATCTAAAATAAATGACCGTCGAAACTCCATTAGCTTGAAGCTGAATTGATTGCGGCGGTATTCCTGACCCATCTACATTTGTGCGTACCACCCACCTACGCAGCTGTATTGAGGAGCGCGTATCGCCCAACGCAGAGGGCGCGGCTGATGAAGGGCCTTTTGATGGAGCTTGTGAGCGCACGGAATCTGGCTCGGAGGCACTGCGTGGGCGGGGGCGGGGGCGGGGGCGGACGCAGGAGGGGGTTGCTGCTGCCGCTGAGGGCTTAATTTCAGCACCGCGGCGCAAATTTATCATTGTAATCATCTCGGAGCAGCGGGCGGGGTGACTGCGGCGGCGGCGCTGGGGCGGGGGCGGTGGGGCGGGGGCGGCGGGCGAGACAAGCGGTGGCGCCCTCGCCGGGAAGGAAGGAGCGAAGGAGGGGAAGAGGAGCAGCGGGGAAAGAGTAGTCGGGGAAGGAGAGTCGGGGAAGAAATGGGGAAGTGTGTGGGTTGGAGGGGGAGAGACGAGGGGCTTGAAGCGGCATGCAGAAAAGAGCGAAGTGAGGGAAAATTGGGAGGGGGACAAGAGTGGGCCTGGGAGAGGTGGCTTAAGGCATCCACTGATGTCACTGCAGTGCCCTGAATGGGAGGTCATGGGATTCGAGTCCTGACGGTGACATGATTATCGACACTAACCACCAAATAGCTAGGTCGAATTCCGTCGCTGACTGGAGGAGAATTCTAGCGGCCGTCTGCTCTGATCATTAGTTTTCAATGATTTTTTCCGATCAATACCAGGCGAATGTTGGAACAGTACCCTTACAAACGGGTAACGGACCCCGTGCGATCTTCCCTTTCCCTTCTTGCCCTATCTTCACCCTTACTTACACAGACTTACACTTACATGCACTCCTGTACCACACATGCCGGGAGACCGGTCAGGAGTGTAGAGCTTGTCTCGGCTGGGGCTGTGCCCTGCTGGTGGGAGATACCTGGTTAGGAAACACGCTAGCCGACGGTAGATCGGTGCTGGATCTCTCCATCCATTGGGGTAAGATCACCGCCACCTCCCGAGCCACCTCCACGGGGAGAAGCGGAGGTGGGAAGAACGGGGAGAGGCGGGGTGGAGCTGAGCGGGGCGTGGTATGGTGGGGCTACAACAGAAAGACGCGGAGTGATACGGGGAGGAGCGAGGCTAGGCGTGGCCGAAGGCGGAGCTAAGTGGAGATGTAAGGCGTCCGCAAACAAGTGAGGGCGAAAAGGAGACATTCTGGTGATGGCAAATCCGTGCTCTAGTAACCAATTCACCGCGATTTGGCAGAGATAAAATCGAGAAAAATCACTCAAAATCGACTAGGCCCTAAAAAATACGTGCTCGAATTTTCCTTCCCGCATAACATACTAAGCTTCAATCACACTGCTTTTGTATTTGATGACGGTATTAAGGTTGAACAAATAACGAATATATGCTACCTTTGTACTAAACACATAATCCTAGATAGGGTAACTTAACCGCTCAGAATAAAGTAAAAACAAAAGTTTACAGTTCAACCGAAATGAAAGAATTTTTATCTCGTTCTCCAAATGTCATCAATATGTATCCATGTGATCTAAGTGAACAACATTAATTCGTGAATACCCTACAAATTGTTTTGAATATTTATCGACACTTCAATTATGTAAATCAATTGAAGATTTCTATTATTTAAAGCTGTAGAGAAAGTTTGCTTTTACTAGTAACATATTGAATGACAATCCGAGTACTATAGAGCCAGTTCCAAACTGAAAAAAACAACTTTGCAACGCTTCCTAAAGGCGAAATTTATGTAGCTTTCACGCGACGCAATTTTAATTGAAGCAGCAACTGTTTGTCGGCGGTTTTGTTAGCGTTGCGTGGGGCTAATTAATTCTGAAAGCGTCGGCATTTGCTCTCAGTGCGGTACAATTCAATCGGTCCCGCAAATATTTGCTCGATTCTGAACTGACCAGAACCAAAACGAAGGGAATTTCTGTAATCAACCTAATTTTACATAGTTTTAAGGAGCTGCTTCGTTCGGGTCGTCAGGCACATTTTGTAAGAAAATGAATTATTAATATTATTATTTTTTTCCATTTTCAACGAAAACTTTCCATAATTTTTTGAAATAAAGGTTTTTTATTTCATTTAACTACTACATTAAGAACACCACAAACTACTTCATTCAGAAAAATACTGAATCATATATAGTTCTGGAATCCAAACATGATTTAATGTTTAGAACTTCAAATGGTGGAATTTTCACCTGGAACACTAGTGTTCTGAAAGTCGTTATACATTTCTTGCAAAGGGACTCTGAGCAAAAAAATTAAATTTTCTAAAAAAGGATGTGCGTGTGTGTAGCGAATCCTATAATCATAAAGTTCTCGGAAGTTTTCAAAGCAAATATTTGCGTAGTGTGTTATAGAATAGTGGTCCATTTGGTCTTTTTCACTCACAGTTTACGCGTGACAATGTTCCACCGTTTTCAGATAAATATCAAAGCGCTTTTGTGATATACATACCACGGTACCTCCATAGAGTAATGACTGATGAGAGCTGAGATAAAAGTGATTGAAAATGTCAATATTTGCTCCCGTCTCCGGAAAGGTATGATAGTGTGGCATCCAATTACTTGTGCAGAACCCCATCAATAGATTACGTGATCACTTAACATTATATCCCACTCTATGTTCACATTATACAGATAATGCGGAAAAGTTGGAGCGATAATGACTCATGTGATTAATGGATGGCGAGAACGTAAATAGCTGAAAATATTTCGTGTATTAGAGAGTCATAAATTTTTGTAAAATCTCTGTTTACCTGATTACATGATGCGCATTATTTTGATTTATGCTAACTACATATATCTTTGTGATCTGTTGCATGAAATTATATTGTTCAAAGTCAAATTGTAGATGAGCTGACAAAGCAGATATCCGATTTGTAATTAGAAAAAACGGTAAAAAAATCTGAATGAAAGTAAGAATAATAATTTTAAATACAAAACCCTTTTTAATTTTTCAATTTGTAAGAAACGAAACATTTATGATACTGTATTTTCTTAATCGTTTAGTAGATTCATTTAACTCCAAATCTGATAACATTTTTAAAGAAATTCTAATACATTTTAATTACACACTTTTTTCCATTGAAATTCTATTATACATTAGGAAGTTATGCAACCGCTCATACGTAAGTAATGTCGGTTCCATACAAGAATACGTTAACGGATTATATCGCACTGAATTAAGCTGATCGCGCTTTGCATTTAAAACGAATTTTATGAGTCTCAAATAAAAGATTTGTATTTTTTTGTTTTGAACTTAGTTCAAACGTTTAGTTCTTTACTTCTGGATAGAACGTCAAAAATTTAGTACATAACTTCTCATACAAAAAATACTCCATAGAATATCGTCAATAAATGACCTTACAAATTCCCCATTGGCTATCAGATCTCCTACCGTGCATGAGGTCGGAAAGTAAAAATACCTATGTCTAAGCGAGAGTTCAATAAGCCCGGGAACCCCGCTCGACCACTAGGGGCAGCCATAACCATTACTTGTGACCAGAGGCAACAGGACTAGTTTTCCATAGGTTTTGAAACAGACCCGCGCGCTGGGCCACTGCTGTAGCCGCCTCCGGCTACAAGATGCGGGAGTGCCCGGCGCTCGCTACTTGTGGCATCCACTAGTGACTTGGCCACACGGGGAGACAGTCGCCGGCTTCTCAGTCCCTCCGCGTGACCCGCTCAATGGAAGCGAGTGTCAGAAGACATTTGATGCAGACATATCCGTGTGCTTAGTGGGTGGCTGGGGGATTGGGCCACACCATATTTTACACTGGGCCCAGAGACCTTACGTAATATAGAAATTATTTCCTTAAAAATTGTTTATCTATTTTCCACGTTTTTAAACAGGGAGAGGTGGCTCAGTACGTCAACTGATGTTACTGCAGTACCTCTGACCGGGAGGTTCTAGGTTCGAGTTCTGACGACAGCTGGATTTTCGGCACTAGCTTGTCAGCTAGTTACGTGACGTATTCTCCATTTTCAAATCGTATACTGCACACGGACGTAATAATATGCTGTAGGTAATCTTTTTCTTAACCATTCTATGAATGGTTATATCTTATTTTACTCATTCATATGTGACATCATCAAGGCCCTCCAAAATCTCCTCTGTCATACAGTTCAGGCAACGCCTACACAATCTTACAAATCCTCCAGAGCATTTAAGAATTTTTCACCGTCCTAAGGGCAATCTACAACTTTCCAAGTCAAGCCCCCAATTCAACCGCCAAAATACGCAACACTCCCTCTGAACATTTGAGTCATCCAATAACCCTCATTTGCTTTTTATTTACTATTCTATTTATTATATCTCCCATTTCCCTCTCACCTCTATCAAACTGTAAGTAGCAAGTGGCTACTTCCCCCATCAGTTCCCTACACTGTTGCTGTACATAAGCGTTCATCCAAATGGGGCGGAGCTAAATTGCATGCACGAGAAACATCTTAGGATACGCAAATTCGAGTATTGAGATATGTCATGGCCAATATTATATTTTGTGAGAATGCGAGCACAATTGGAAAACGTGATATATACACATGAAAGGGTTAAGTACAAAGTATGTGCGTGGACTTTTAACGACACACCAAAATTGGGTTTCTTAGTCTCATTAAGGTATTTGAAATGACAGTACTGGTTCCATGTTTCGAAGCATCTTGTTGTGAAGTCGTATGCTATAGCATATGAGTCCACAACATTCTAGAAGCATTACATGCCCGTTCCGATTATTATTTTTTATTATAATTTCCGATTAGACAAGCTGGATTCCCACACATGGCACATCGGTCTGCTCAGTCACAGGACGTCACGTTCGTTGCTAAACATTAGCTGCTATGCGAGTTCACAGAAAACCCATGCCCATCTTGTGTGTCCGATATGGAAGGGTATTATTCCCAACCCCTTCCACCAAATCCATGTGACATTCTCGGGCGTTTCTCCCTTAGAGAACGGTTACCTTGGAGTATAAGTACCGCTATAAACGGGTTACATTCATCTCGCACGGCGGTAGTACGGCACGCAACGATAGGATTTGAATTTCTTGAATTTGGCTTTTCTTGAAAAGTAAGAAAAATATTTGGAACAGGCCCAATGTCTTTCATACCAGTTCTGCCAATCCTATTACTAGTTCACCAGAGCTTTCGAAGCGGGCAAATCCCAAGCAGTGGGCGCCTGGAGGCACAGACTGTGTAGGGAAGTTGGTAAGTTGGAATTGCCGCACCACTTGCAAGGGGAGGAAGCAAAGGGAACAGAGCGAGGCGGGGACATACTGAGGCGGAGACAGCTTGAGGCAGGGAATGGAGCGAAGCGGGGACGGGACGAATCGGGGACGGCGCGAGGCGGGGACGGCGCTAGGCGGGGACGGCGCGAGGCGAGGACGGCGCGAGGCGGGGACGGCGCGAGGCGGGAACGGCGCGAGGCGGGGACGGCGCGAGGCGGGGACGGCGCGAGGCGGGGACGGCGCGAGGCGGGGACGGCGCGAGGCGGGGACGGCGCGAGGCGGGGACGGCGCGAGGCGGGGACGGCGCGAGGCGGGGACGGCGCGAGGCGGGGACGGCGCGAGGCGGGGACGGCGCGAGGCGGGGAAGGCCCGAGGCGGGGACGGCGCGAGGCGGGGACGGCGCGAGGCGGAGACGGCGCGAGGCGGGGACGGCGCGAGGCGGGGACGGCGCGAGGCGGGGACGGATTGATTGATTTTTTCGTGTTTCCGGGCGCGTCAACTGCTTTGGTCATTAGTCCCGTTGGTGTAGTGCATGTTTTTTCTCGGGAGATGGCGGTGATCTTCCCCCGCTGGATGGCGAGATCCGGCGCTGACCTACCGTCGGCTAGTGGGGTTTCCCCCTAACCACGACTCTCCCACCAGCGGGGCACCGCCCCAGCCGGGACGAGCTCTAAGCTCCCAACCGGTCTCCCGGAATATGTGGTAGTGTAGTGCATGTTAGTGTAAGTGTGTGTGTAAGAGGAGAGGAATGAACAAGGAAGAGGAAGGACAGATCGCGCGCGGTCCGTGGCCCGTTTGATAGGGTACTGCTCCGGCATTCGCCTGATGTTGATGGGAGAACCCACGGAAAACTACCGATCAGAGCAGCCGGCCGCTAGAATTCCCCTCCAGACAGCGACTGAATTCGACGTAGCTGAAAAGCTAGTGTCGAAAATCCTGCCAGCCGCCGTCAGGACTCGAACCTAGGACATCTCGGTCAGAGGCGCTGCAGTGACATCAGTTGATGCAGTGAGCTACCGCTTCCGGTGCGGGGATGGAGCGAGGTGGGGACGAAGCGAGGCGGGGACGGAGCGAGGCGGGGTCGGAGCGAGGCGGGGTCGGAGCGAGGCGGGGACGGAGCGAGGTGGGGACGAAGCGAGGCGGG